>KB670647.1:227266-301631 GCA_000349105.1 Anopheles epiroticus
AGAGGGTTTAGGTGGTCAGTATTTCGGAAAGCTAACATTTGGAGTTCCACGGTCAAGCTTGTTTTTTTTTTTCTTGTTCGTCTGTGGTACACTGTCAACCGGTAATGGAGGCGCGCACGAAAGTATTGTAACATCATCATTAGCATACACTTCATTATTAGTTGCCGTGGTGGTTATAAAATTTCCAACGAGTCAGCGGTGCACACCAGCACGGTCTCTTTGCGGGGTGGGATGTGTGGTGGTGTGATCTGTTGTTTTTTTATTAAGCTGCTGCTACACTATTATCATGCAAGCTCTGGATGAAACAGTGTCTGTTCAGAAAAGAGAGCGAGGTACCTCTCTTACCTATGAAGCTCTAAAACCATTACTAATTCGTTGATCACACAACAGCCCTCTGCTACATGTATTCCTGTTTGCTTGACAAATACTTCTTCTTCACTTCCCAAATACTTGGGGGCCTCCCGGCACAAATAATATGGGATTCGAGACAGAACCGAGACTTTTTCAGGGTAAGCACTGTAAGATGGGATTGTAGCAGGCCAACACCGATAGCGCTCGACCACCGAGTCGCCGCCTGTTCCAGTAGCAATATTCGATAGTGCAGGCTTGTCCTCGTTCTTCTTCGTGCTACTGGGAAGTTAGGGAAAATGTTGGAAGTTCTACACAGTTTTTCAATTGTTCATTTTGTGTGACAGCTCTGAAACTAAAACTGGTTAAGAAAATTCATCGTCTGAAAGGTGTAGAGAAGACACCTCAATTTCAATTTAGTCTGGGAAATGTAATTTGGATTCGCAATGTCTTAAAAAAATGCATAACTGAAAGGTTTTCTTGCAATATCACGAAAATAAAATTGATTGTCTGGCAAAATTCGACAACCAACTATTACCAATGCCATACAACAGTGTAGCTTAAATGAAGAACATAATTATCAAACTATTGAAGTACCCTTACATGATTTTAATAATTTAACAATTTCTTAACGTTGCTAGTGGCACAATAAATTCAGCGAAGACTATTTATTTCAACTACCTATTTTGGGTTTTTTTTGGACGAGTATAATTTGTGAGCAAGTTTGTAAAACTTCGTTGCGTATTGTAATAAGCGTAATAGCTTTTAATTTGGATAGTACCGCGTTCCCTTGAAGTAGCTGTTATATGAACATTTGTTGTGTGACAGCACATAAATTCTAGCTGCTAGTTTATGGTAATTGAATGGATGAACACTCCGTGCTAATGTCGCTAGAGCTCACGGGAACTAAGGTTTTCGGGAACATTCTACCACCATCCTTGATGCGGACTGGCATAAATGGACGTTTGAATTCGCTTTGGCTTTTTGGTGTGACGAAACGATGGGGCCAATTTCACAACGTGCTGTATTTTTTAAAGCAATACTAAAATACAAAGGGAGGAATTTAAAAATAAAGAGCAACTTCTCGGACCTCACGTGAATGTTATCAACACTTAACTTGCAAACCTCCAGGATTACCTAACTCATGTCGGATATACTGACAGCACGCGAAAACAGAGACAATTGCGCTGTAAAATATTTAATTCGTGATTCGTTTATTTCTATCATTTCGGTTCTAACATTCAGCATAGTCCACATTCGCTGGCCGCCGCTAAGGCGTAACAGCTTCGCCCGCCCTACTCACAATAAAATAGTACAAGAAGAAAACGCAACGCTACTTGGTGATATATTACAGTACAGGCACATCTGTCGCTTGCGGTAACAATTGGTTTGCTATGCGTTTCTTGCTTTTGTTTTTTGTTTTGTTAGATATATTTCCGTATAAAAAAAAAAAGAACAGAGCGTGTCGTGCGATTATTTTGCGTGTAACACTGTAAACACTACTCGCGCAGAACGCTATTCTAAAATGCTGCTGCTTGCTGCTGCTGTTGCTGCTCTCCGGTAACAATAAATTAATACTACAAATACAAAACATATTAAAAAAAAGAAAAACAAAACAATTCAGCAAATAAATTAGATAATCTTCTCATGAACAAAAAAAAAAACAACACGCAGCGAGCGGGATATCTAATTAGAGGCACATTTTTGTTTTCTGTTGGTTGACGTTTTCAAACATTTGACGAAGGCTTTTCTTTTAGCTGCTATACACGTATTTTCCCCTTTTCCCCGGATGGGAGGAGAGGTGGGAGAGAGGGGAAGGGAGAGAGGGGGGGGGACTTGCTTTAATGGAAAATGTGTTCCCTATCCAATGTATGTGTATATGTATATCTATCCGTACCCTACTGCAATTATTAATGGGGCCACTTAAAGTAACGTGTGAATCTTTCGCAAAATTCCTTTAACCTGCCCCGCGACATAAAACGTATCTATAGCCTCTATATAAATAAGAGAAGAAAGTAAAGAAACACGATCAAAGAAATCCTACTGGAGTGTTGCTCGGATTGGGCAACACCCCCGCACGGATAGCGTGTAAAGAAGACTACAGGCCTGTTTTTTCTTTGCTTTGCTGGAAGACAATAAATTGGTACATCAGATAATTAGATCCATCCCTTCTGCTCTCCGGTGTCTTTTCTCCTCGTTATGGAATTGTGGGATTTGCTTTGTTTTTTTTTTCCTTCGTACTGCTAACCCCTACCTAAGCCGTTTCACTCAGAATTTTAAAACGATTACATACAACGTGTAAAAGCGACCTAGGAGCGGAACCTATCTACGTGTACGTATAATTTGCGTTTTTTGTAGACGTTAAAACAAGGAAAAACACGCACTTTTACCGGAATGATTATTGGAATAACAAAGTAGGATGTGGCATTCGTCTTCCCCTAAGAGCATACCAACGCAGTGGTTCGCACCTCATTACATACTGTGTTGGACACTTGGAATCACACTCTCTGCTCCAATACGGTCATGGGAACTGTTAGTCTGGCAGAAGATCAGGATTATTTGAACGCAAATTTCGCTCCACGACGCCCCGGAATCGTCTGGAACCATAGCCGAAATCGTCGGAGATCCAGGTCGAAGCATTCATGACTTCCGCATCACCCACCGGACTCGCTTCGAGCATACTATTCACGTTCACATTGAATTTTCCCATCACTGCACGCAACCAAACGAACCAAACCCAAGACCAATTCACTTATCCACCTTTTCATTGCTAACTACCATACTTTAAAATGTGTGTAAATACGCAGATTTTGTATAATACATTACTGGCCGCGGGGAGACGAAACCAAAACACGAAGGAAAATGAAGCTTCAAAAAAACAACATTGCGCGTTTCTTTCCCCTATACACGTTTGGAATTCCAAGGGTTTGCTGCCATCCGAAATGTCGAATGAAGTTATGTTATACGATATATCCCCGGGCAACAGGGTTTGCTTTCTGTTCGCGAGCACCACTGATATTGTCTATGTATGTGTTGACTAGAATTTAAGAATGTAACGTCTGATCTGCCGCTTACGCATCGCTGGTTTACGGTAAATGGTTAGTATTTAAGAAACGCCACAGGGAAGCACGACTGAAACTTGGGACACTTCTTCCCTCCAACCTGAATGGAAACACGGGCGGTACTTTCACTTTTGTTTTTGGTGGCGGTAACAAATCGAGCACAACGAAATGAGATTTAAAACAAGGTAGAAACATAATATGTAACATGTAGGAGTCAGTGCGATCAACCAACTACCCTTACTACCCGGCACTTTAGGTGCTTCGTTCTTAGCGCTCCCCACGCTTCCCAGCCCTAACCCAACAGCACAATATTTCCATTTCTGTACATAAGCGGGGCGACACCGGGTAGGTCAATAACGGTGGTTCACCGGTTTGCTTCCACGTCCGACGGTGGGTGGGTTCGTTGCGTGGTAGTGCCCGTGGCGACCGAATTTGACACCGGCCCGGCGGTTCTGTTCACAGCCTCGTCCACCAGCACCGAGCGTACCTTGCGCAGCAGCGGAAAGCTGTCGACCTGCTGGAGCTCGCCGGGACCGTCCGCCCGGTAGAGCGCATTGTCCGCACAGTACGAGCCGAAGTCGTCCGTGTTGAGGGAGAAGATCATTGCGCCGCCGAAGCCGTGCGCCTTGATGTACTTCGCCTTGCACTCGAGGCTGCGCTCGTCCTCGTACGAGATCCACTCGCTGCCGGCGTACAGGTACGGCGAGCAGCTGTCCACGTCGTACACCTGGTGGACGTAGATGTTGTACCGGCGGAACCAGCAGATCTCGGAGTAGGAGGCAAAGCCGAACGTGCCAACGCGCCCGTAGTTCGAGGCTGGCGCCCCGATGCGCGTGTTGAACGGGTTGACGAGCGTGAACGTGTGGCCGTAGGTCGGCAGGCCCAGTATCAGCTTGCTCTTGTCCAGCCCGGCTGAGAGCCAGTACTGGACGGACGCGTTGATGTTGAGCGTACCGAGCAGGGAGTGTTCGTTCGCCCGTCGGTACAATGGAGCGTTCAGACCTGGAATAGATATACACATTATAAAGGCTTCTACTACATATTCATTTTTATTTAAACGTATTCGAATTTGTCGTGGGAAACATGGGATAATCAAGTTGTACCTAGTATAACTACTTAGATGTAAGTTAACCAACCCACAACTAAACGATATTTGGTAGTGAATATTAGTGACCTAAACAATTCAAAATTGATCGCCGAGCTCCCACTCATCTACTTCCATCGTTCATGTTCAACACTTCCGGACAGGAATTAAAATCCTGACTGAAAGTACTAGAGCGGAATAGTACACACTTTCTACGGTGGGCATTACATTCCATATTTTTTCAGACATACAAACGTGCATTTTAATTTACAATACAAACTGCAAACGAACAATAAAATAAAAAAAACGAAACTTACCCGTCTGTGGCAGGTCGGGCGAGTAAAAGTGATAATCGTACGCCATCAGGTTGACGTAGTCCGCGTAGCTGTTGATCTCGCCCACATCATAGGCCATGTAAGCGATCGTTTCTTGCGGCGCCACCGCCACGCTCAGTATGTACGTTCGGTGCTCCCGCTGGTACTCGCGTCGTATCTCGTGCAGCAGCTGGGAAAAGTGCATCCGTCGCTTGCCCCCGTTGTCCGGGAACTCCCAGTCTAGATCGACGCCGTCGAGATGGTAACGCTCGAGCGTAGCCTTCAGCGACTGGATGAACAGCTTGCGGGACGCATGGTTTTCCACCATCTCGGCGAACCCGCCAACACTGGCCCCGCCGACCCACAGCAGTATGCGCAGCGTCGGATTAGCGCGCCGGAGCAGCTTGGTGCGCTCTAGGGCTTCCCGCACGTTATTGTCAATGAACAGCGTGTTGTTCACGATATCGATTATGCCGACGTTCAGGTGCGTGCAGAGGTGCGGATCGATTTGCTCCGGCTCGAGTATGTGCCGCAGCGATGGTGCACCACCACTACCCCGCCGGTGGGTGGCAGCGCTCAGTGCGGGCGGTGTCGTGTAGTAGCAAACAATTTTCGGCGCAGGTGGCTGTCCATTCATCGCCTCCCTAGAGTAGATGTAGTTGCCAAAGCGGGAAGGAAAAATTCGCTCACTGTCCAGCTCCTTCACGCGCAACGGCTCAGATGACTGGCGCGGGTAGGCCGGTTCAGCCGGGCGGGATTCGTTTGTCGCACCGAACGGGTGGCCCGGTAGCAGCACGGTTGATCCACCGGCGGCGTAGATACTTTGCACAACCGTGCCCTGCTGGTCGGTGGTTTCGGGTGGTGGCCACGTGTTGGGGCCGTTCGACAGCGGTTCCAGGGGCTCCTGCTGCTGGCGAAGCGTTTGGCGCAACGCTTCCTCGTACAGTACAAGCCGATTTCGCCAGTGCAGCGACACATCTGCAAATGAAAAGCGGGCAGGGCAGAAGAACGATCGCTTAATAAAATTAGCAAAACCAAGCGCGACGCAATCACGCAATAAGTGCCGAACGCTTACCTAAAAGGGCCGGTGGTATAATTAGATTCTGCCGATAAATCATCGTCCACGTCGCATACACCATCAGGCTGGACATGCCACAGAGGGCGACCAGCAAACAGCTCTGTATGTACGTATGCTGCCGTCTGTAAAGGAGAAAAGAAATAAAAACTATAATAAAATTCAAATCAATACAACCCATTAGCGAATGAAAAATTGTACACAAATCCTGCGTAAGGCGGAACGACGGCACACAAAAAGGGGTAAATCATCGCGTGTACAGGGGTTCTCCGGTCCTATTCGACGCTGTTGCAAACGTGCCACCCTCGAAGCAGCGTGTCACTTTAATTTCTTCATTTTGGTGCTGCCCTTGATTGTGTTATAAAAATCAAAATATATGAAAAGTAATGCAATTAACCTTTTCAAAATTTAACGGCCTAGTACACCAGTTTCGAGGTTTTTAAACTCTCTACAGTTTTATGAGATTGAAGGATTGACAAAAATTACTTTCTATCTTGCGATTTCTAAATTATTTATCAGTAACACCAATGAAATTTCTAAAATAAATTCAACGAAGTATGCGCATCGTGCATAACTGACGTTGCCTAGCAAAGAAACCCTTGCCAAAGAAACCCAAAGAAAATCTTGTGGACATTGAAGTGTTAATGTCAATAAAATACTTTAGCTTTTACGGGTTGCTTTTCTGATTATTTCGTTATTTTAAAATGTGTTTTTCCTTGTTTTGAAACTTTGTAAAGATAAAATACTGTAGCAACAAACAAATTTGATTTAATTTATCTAATAAATAGGACTGTTGAGTGTTGTGCTAAAATGACGAAATTAAGTGAAACGATGACGGTTATGCTTGCAACAACATCGAATTCGACCTGGAAAACACTGTAAAAAACGTCCTCCGTGTGTGTAGTGAAAATCCGAGCGAGAATGAGAAAAGGGCCCACCGGAGAGAGAGGCTTGGCATTATTATCGTCCCACACGCAATCGCAAAATCTGGACCGTTCTGCGTGTGGTGATTTTTTCTTGCTTTCCTATACTCAAGGGATACATTGTTCCTGGCCACATTATTGAACAGATGCCAGCTGAGGCGCGCCCCCACACGGGGATATGTTATTTTAAAGCCAGCCCGGTGGCCCGTGAGTGCAATAACACAGCCTTTCAGTCTCTTCCTCCAATTGGTTCCACCTCAAAACCCGCCCGGCGCGCTTCACACTTACACAACGTGAACAGCGGCACTCACCGCACACCAAAGGCGGTAATCAATTATCGTACTGCACCTTTGGGTGCGTCCCAAAACTTTTTCAGGCTTGCAGAAACAGGCCCAGTGGTCGGCAAAGGGTGGCTGGTTAGTGTCATAAGCACTCATATAAAAAATTCTATGCGTCCAACGCCTAAGCCCATAACAGGTGTAGCATTGTTTTAAACAAACTTTTTAATATTAACTATATTAATGTTAAATACGATGAAGTTAGGTATGCTGCTAGCATGTACGTTTGAACTCCATTTCACCTGTTTTGCTTAAAGTTTGGCGAAACATTACTGACCCAATGGTATGTTTTGTAAATTATAAACTATTGGAAAACATTTGTATGGACTTGTGGCCAGGGTTATCTGTTTGAAATATATTACAAAATAAAGATTAACTAGAGTCCGAAGCAATACTAGTAATAGCTTACATGGAAATACAAAAAAAAAGTTAATTAAAACAAACTAAATAAAAAAAACTCCGTTTCTAATATGAAAAGTTCTGTAGGACTTGGCAAATAATTAAATTTTCCTACGAAGTTTTTCCTTAAAAGGGCATTTCCACTGTTCTATCACTTGTATCCTGACAAAAGAAATACTCCATGCCAAATTTGTCGATCTCTGCTACTCGTTTGTAGCTTTTTTTTTACGTGAGAAATCTGCTGGCACCAATCCAGCGGGACATTTTTCGTCAGGGTAAAATTGCTACACCGCAGCATAAGGTGACGAAAAAGCTTTTGAAGGGTTGGATGAAATGTTGGTGAAGTTTCAAAATCACCACTTTTTTCATGCTTTAAATTGAAGATGCTGTTTCGAATACTTTAACCTAGAAAATGCTGACGGAAAATTAAAGAGTTTTTTCACTATTTCCTAAGGAAGCTATTTTCCCGACGCAATTTCAATCACGCGTTCCGTTCGGTAAGGGGGTGTGTGTTAAAGCAATAAAATTTAAATTACCTTAGCTTTGTATCTTCCTTTAACAGCTCGTACTTTCCCTGCTGCTTCGACATGTTTGCGTTTCGATGCTGCTCCGATCACGCGGGGGAAACCTGTCGGAATGAGGATTTCTGTAGGGAGGAGGGGAGCTCAGGCAGATTCACTTAGTTCCCGGGGGACAGTGCTCTCGTAGTTACCCCAAAAGCGTAGTTATTTAGCGCGGCAGACTGCATACAAGGCGACTTCCTGTCGATAGTAGCTGCATTTCGTACGGTTGAGTCCGCCCGCTTCCTGCACCGTCTTATTGTTCAACTGTAACGATTCGTTGCGGCTGCAGACGCTGATAATTATGTCCCTTAAAGAACAAAGCAAAAACAGATGCACGAGATTAGAAGGGAGGGTCACTTTTGTTTGCACACACACGCGGAAGGGCTGCCTACAGATTGCCTGTACGGCCTTCCTTAGTAGGATGAATCAACGATCGCGACACACACAATGGCTGTTATAGCACATGTTTGGGACGATAAACGGATTGTTGCCTTGCGCCTTCTACTTCCTGATTAGCAAAACTATGTGTCCAATGCCAATTCCTTCACATAACTGAAAACGCAATAAAGAAAGCACGAATCTCATCGCACGCTTCAACGAACCGCTTTCTAAAACTTCATCTTGCACAGTCACGAAAGCTGCAATCTTTATCTTGCTGCTTTTTAAAGGTTGCTTATCACAAAACTCTTCTAATCTAGCTCTTAATCTAGGGCCAAACTTTGCTGCGTTCTTTCTTCGCCAACAACTTGGTGGCCTCCCGTACAACCCCAGTGTATTTGACCGACACGGGTACCGGAAGATCACGGGTTTTGTGAAGGTTTCGCTCGTTTCTAATCACCAGCAACTGATGACTGATGCCTGCTAGTTCTGGTGCTGCCGTCCTGAATTTGTTCGAAATCAGCCAAAAATCGTTTACGGCACACGGGAGATCAAATAAAGCGCCTCATTACCTTGACTCTTGCACGGGGGAATTTGTTGTTTTGACAGGATGTTGTGTGTCGTATTGGTTTACGGACTTTCATGTACGATGGTGCGAAGTAGTGATCCGCATTCTGGAATGAACCTGGTAGAGACACGTTCGCTAACTTAGTTCTCATTTTTGAACCTATCAAGTTAGGTTGGAACGATCGGTTCGGTGGGAATGGTCCGAACGATTGGAAAATATGTGTGTATCAACAAAATACGCCTCCTCGCCCCCACACCATAATCATGCATAGTTCGATTAATCTACCCACTCAGTTCCGTTCCTTTTCAACAAAACACCTAGTTCCGTTCCGTTCTGAAATTTTCTAAAATTTTCCATCTCAGTAGGTTGTATGTGTTGGTGAGAAAATGAGAAAGTTGGAAAGAAAGAGATTATGGCCAAGGAAAAGGATGTAAGTACGATGTATCTTCGATCTCATGTTTTCTTTTACATTTGCATCTAGGAACCATTCTTTTCGAAATAAATGGAAAATCTTACGATTGATAACCATCAGATTGGTTGAAGTAATAAACAACGTAAAGGTACATTTTTGTTCATAATTAACGCTTTTTTGTCCTTGCCAAAACAAATAAACACAAAAAAGCAATATGGCGTCACACTTTGATTCGATTCACAAGGAATCGAAATTTTATGTTTTAAATAGCTTCAAAATGCAATCACAAGTAATCAAATTTTTTTCCGAACAGTTTTTAAACCTTCATTTGCTTCTTTTTGTTCAACAAAACCCCTCACCACCAATAAACCATGCCAAATGGTGTAGCCACGGTTTAACGCATACGTCATCTACACCTAATGACAGCCATGCGTTTGACAGATGGGTGACAGCGGACGGCCAACCGAAGAAAAGAGAAAAAAGCCGATGTGCCACGCCAGAAAGTTACATTGTTTCCGAGCGGATGGTGGTAAACCCAAACGCCGGTCTTTCTTCTGCGAGCATTTAACATTCACTCGACTTACCCCATCCCTCGCCTGCAGAAAGCTCCGGGCGACGGTCTTTTCCGACACAGAAAGGTGTGCTAATCCTGTTAAAATACTGATCTGGCACGATGGTGCCATACTGAGCACAAGCTAGCAGCAGCGCTGTACCCCCTGTTCCCCCCCTTGCGGCGGCCAAGAAGAATGCACAATCAACCACAAATTCTAAACAACAGGAAGAACAATAACAGCAATAAGAAGAGCAGGGTGTTTGGAAGATACGGGTCGTGCTAGTTGTAGCAACGGAAGCTCGCTTGTCCGGGATTTAGTGTGAACGCTAGAGTGTGCCAACCAATCTTTACCTCAAGCCGGCGTGACGCCGAAAACCGTCCATCAAACAAGTGGCGCGGTGCGAGGGTCCTCTAGTCATAACAGTTAGATCTGCGGACTCGTTCAAAGCGTGGCTGTACGCAATAAAGCTTGATTACAGTTGGCGGGCGGAATATTCGGTAGGCGTAATTCAAGATGGATCAAGTGTCGAAACTACGCATGAACTTGGAGAAGCAGGAAAGCCTCATCAAGCTTGGCATCCTGACGACGGCCGCTATACTGTGTAAGTTTGCCCGGTCTTGCTTTACGCTTTTGCGTGTTATTTATGGTAAAATTGATTTCGTTTCCCTTTTCCTCCCTGTAGCCTTCTCCACACGGCTGTTCTCCGTCCTGAGGTTCGAGAGCGTGATCCACGAGTTCGATCCCTACTTTAATTATCGCACCACGAAGCACCTGGCCGAGCAGGGCTTTTACAACTTTCACAATTGGTTCGATGACCGGGCCTGGTACCCGCTCGGGCGCATCATTGGCGGTACCATCTATCCCGGCCTGATGGTCACGTCCGCCGTCCTGTACCGGCTGATGTGGCTCGCCAACATTACCGTCGACATACGGAACGTGTGCGTCTTTTTGGCGCCGTTCTTCTCCTCCCTCACCACGATCGTGACGTACCTGCTGACGAAAGAGATACACAGCAGTGGCGCGGGGCTGGTGGCCGGCGCCATGATCTCGATCGTGCCCGGCTACATCTCCCGCTCGGTCGCCGGCTCGTACGACAACGAGGGCATCGCGATCTTTTGCATGCTGCTGACGTACTACACCTGGATCAAGGCGGTCAAGACGGGTGCGATTCTGTGGGCCACGTTTGCCGCTCTCGCCTACTTCTACATGGTGTCGTCGTGGGGCGGCTACGTGTTTCTCATCAATCTTATCCCGCTGCACGTGCTGGCGCTGATGGCGACGGGCCGGTTCACGCACCGTGTGTACATCGCGTACAGCACACTCTACACGATCGGTACCATCCTGTCGATGCAAATCTCGTTCGTTGGCTTCCAGCCCGTGCAAAGCTCGGAGCATATGCTGGCGTTCGGCGTGTTTGGCCTCTGCCAGCTGCACGCCTTCGTCGACTACGTCCGGTCTGCTGTGCCGAAGGAACACTTTGACACGCTATTCCAGGCGCTGATCGTGACGATCGCTTCCGTCGCCGCTCTCACCGGACTCGCACTCACGGTGACGGGCAAGATTTCGCCCTGGACCGGGCGCTTCTACTCGTTGCTCGATCCGTCCTACGCGAAAAACCACATCCCGATCATTGCCTCCGTGTCGGAACATCAGCCCACCTCTTGGTCATCGTTCTACTTCGACCTGCAGATACTGGTGTTCCTCTTCCCGGCCGGCCTGTACTTTTGCTTCTCCAAGCTGTCCGATGCAAACATCTTCATCATTCTGTACGGTGTGACGAGTATCTACTTTGCGGGCGTGATGGTCCGCCTGATGCTGGTGCTTGCCCCGGTCATGTGCATCCTGTCGGGCATCGCCATCTCGCACCTGCTGACCAAGTACATCCGGAACATGGATGGAGCGGGAGCGGGCGTGGCCACCGTGCCCGAGAGCGGCAGCAGCCGCAAGACGAAGGCTCGCTTCGAGCAGCAGTCGTCGGTGAAGAACGAGGTCGCGATCGGGTTCGTGCTGCTGGTTACATTCCTGCTGGTCACCTACACGTTCCACTGCACCTGGGTAACGTCCGAGGCGTACAGCTCGCCCAGCATCGTGCTGAGCGCCCGCTCACAGGACGGAGGCCGGATCATTTTCGATGATTTCCGTGAAGCTTACTACTGGCTGAAGATGAATACGCCTGAGGTAGGGTTATTTGCATTTGACTTACTTTTCTTTTCTTACTCTCAAAAATATTTCATTTCTCAAACACAGTGGACAGTGGACTCTCTTTTAAAAGTACTTAAATCACATTAATGCATGTGTTCAGCTCTAGAAATCATTATTTTATTTTTCATACACTTTCTATGGCAGCAGCAATACGAGTGAGTTACTGCTACTAGTTACTTAGAGTTACCCGGATTAAATTCATTTAATGAGATTCTACTGTATTTGCATGTCAGTAGGGAAGTGAAATATTTTCGAAAAGGGGGAAAACAAGAATATAGATGTATATATAGGCATGATGAAAACAGTTTAAATTTGAGCGCTATCGTGGCGTAAAGACAGTTGATTGCGTTTGAAAACCCAAACCGAAACCTGCATTTGCGCACACTGATAAACCGATGATTGTTGGCACTTTGATCGCTGATTGTTACAAAGATCTGTAAACAGCCATTTTTCGTGGTGATTACGGCAAGTGTGGTGACTATTTTCCTTTTCTCCTTCTTTTCTTCAGGACGCACGTGTCATGTCCTGGTGGGATTATGGCTACCAAATCACGGCAATGGCTAACCGGACGATCCTGGTGGACAACAACACGTGGAACAATACGCACATTTCGCGCGTCGGCCAAGCGATGGCCTCGACCGAGGAGAAGGCGTACGAAATCATGAAGGAACTGGACGTCGACTACGTGCTAGTCATTTTCGGTGGACTGACGGGCTACTCTTCCGATGGTGCGTCATTGCTTTGTTAAGCCCCTCTTCAATAGGATCTATTCTCTAATCCTCTTTCATTCCACTCTTATGTGATGCAACAGACATTAACAAGTTCCTGTGGATGGTGCGCATTGGTGGCAGCACTGACCGTGGCGCCCACATCAAGGAGATGGACTATTACGCGCCTAGCGGTGACTTCCGGATCGACAAGGAGGGTTCGCCGGTGCTGCTGAACTGCCTGATGTACAAGATGTGCTACTACCGGTTCGGGCAGGTCTACACCGAGGGCGGCAAAGCGCCCGGTTACGATCGGGTGCGGGGTGCCGAGATCGGCAACAAGGACTTCGAGCTGGACGTGCTCGAGGAGGCGTACACGACCGAACACTGGCTGGTGCGGATCTACAAGGTGAAGGATCTAAGCAATCGCGGTGTCTAAGGGGCGCTTTGTTCGGAAAGTCATACTCTTTCGTTAACTTTACTTCTTCTCTCTACATGATCGGTTTTGCGCATCCCAAAGTGAAAATTTAACACACGTTCCACTTTCCCCTTTCGTACGACCCGCTGCCTTAAATGATGCAAACACGAACAAACATACACACTTATACATACGTAATACATACCCAGCGGGGGGTGGCAATGAATTCCGTTGTGTCCTGTACACTACGTAATATAAATATACTCCTTTAGTTTTTCATTTCCTCTTAAAAAAAGTAGATTCGCTGTGCGCACACACAGGTGTGTGTGAAATGCATTTATGATTTTGTTCCGTGCAACTGTTTGATTGTGCCCATAGTTCATTATTCCATAGTGCAATTAGGTATGCGCGTGTCCAACAATATATATGTTCGGAGGCGGGCTGGGGGAGAGCAATAACTGCTGCAGGAAAGGAAGGCAACGGTCTGAAACGCACACGAGAATTTACCCTCTGCCCCAATCCCGTTAAACTCTCTACCACAGTATAGACATCCATCCATTTACAAAAGAGAAAACTCTAAACAAACGCAACGGTTGAGAGATAGTTTTTGTTTTTAAGGACACCATATTCTAAACCTACACACATACACACACGCATAGCACAAACACACACGCATAACACAAACACACACTGAAAGGAATAAGCACGAGAGCAATATAGGTAAACGTGAAGCCACTACCCTTCCCCCAAACAGGAAATCAAAAGTATCTTTTCCCAAACTTTGAAGCAAATAAAACACATGAACAATTTTACAATAAGCTCACAGCGTGTTGGCGTACGTTTTGTTCTGTTCGCTGTTTGGAGAAAACAGGAGATGGGAAACACAATTTTAAAAGTGTGTGTGTGTGTGTGTTTAGAAGGATTTTTTAAGCATTCTTTTTTTTTCAAGGTTTCGTAGTGGAGTTTAGCTACATACAAATGAGTTGTTTAAAAATACCAGGGCAAAGCTTTAGAGCAATAATTTCTGTCGACATTTTGTTTTCAACTATTGTGTTAAATTAAGTATATTCTCAAAGCACTGATACGTAAACGATGTAGTTCAAACTGTGAAGGTTTTAATAAAATAAACAACCAAAACTAGATCCTAATGCAGTTTCAATCGAGAGCCCTTGGATCCCTTCGCTAGTGTTATTAGTATGATCACAGTTCATACATATTCGCAGCAGGCTTTATGATCTCTGCATGTGATAGTAGGATCGTGATCGTCAGTTATCGGAAGATGGTCCCAAAGGTTATTCTACATGAATGATGTTTTGTCGGCTGCAAGTAGCGAAGCATGACACAGTAATTATTCAACTTGTTTTTGCACATTTTTGCATAAGTCGTTTTCTGTGAACAATTTGAGAAAATTATCATGCTACTACATATAATTACTATGTGTATATATTAGATAATGACATTTAGAATCATACTTCTTAGGTAAGTAAGTTACATTGGGTACTGCCCAATGCCCAATTTTGAAAAAGAAATTGCGTTTGTTATACAAAATGGTTATGTAAAACCGATTAGGACTGCCTGTAAAGATATTTCAGTTTCTTTGTATCTATTCCGGGAAGTTTATACCGATGCAAATCTTTTGAAAAGCTGCCAGACAAAATAAGTCTGCGTAAAAGTTGTGGAAAACGAGACTCAAACTCAAGTGTCGTGATCGTGCGCCTGTGCAACTGTAATTTCAAATCCCATATTGTCCTATTTTCGCCCACCGCCGCCGGGCGAGCCAGTGCTGTCAAACGCGCGTTTCGTCATACCGTCCCACCTGTCAGAAAACTGTTGATCAAAACAACATCGCAGAAAATTTGGTGTGGAACAGTTTTGATAAGAAGCTGCGGAAAATAAAATCCATTCCGTATGGTGTTTGTGCGCGCGCGTGTGTGCGTCTGCTTGTGTGTGACTTAATTTAAAAAAATAGTACAGGTGTTTTCCGTGATTGTGTGACTGAGTGTACGAACGCTTTGCAATACTATCTGGTGCTAGCACTCTCTTTTCCCCTCCGGTACCCAAAGTAGTAGCAGCTCAACGCATTATTCATACCAACGAGTGTGTGCTAATTAGCGTTTTGTTCTTTCCAGCCAGACCGACCGGGGGAACATTTCCGTAGCGAATCAGTCGTTTGTAGATAAAGGGAGCTTACGGGCCCAGCTGAGGAGCAACGCAAAGCCATAAAGATAGAAGGAGAACGAGAAAGAGAGAGAGAGAGCGAGAAAGCGATAGCGATCGGAACGGCAGTGACCGTACACACAGTACTGTTTATGTAATTTATGCTCATATCTCGCAAGCTGTCACTAAAGCCGTGTACACAAAGCGAATTGTGCCCGATAAAGGTTGCCTGGCCTGTACCGTCGTTCTTTCAGCCGACATTGTTTCGGCAGCCGTTCTGCACCTTTCACCCCACGTAGGTTGCCCCGTGTGCGTTTTAAGATTGGCGTGAGATGCGATACAGAATCGTGGAATAGTGGCCTTCTCCCACCCCGACCCACCTTCGTTGCTCGGTAACGACGGTACGTGTGAACAAGCGAACGGGACAGAGCGGGACAGCCGATTCGAAGGGCAAACGGTGGCTGCATTTTGATAAGCCTTAACGAACACGACCTCTGGCTTGCTCCGTGCAAAGGTCTGGGTCAACGGTTTCGAGCACGGTTGCTGCAGCTTCAGTACGTGCCCCGTTGCGTGTGCTTAGGTGCAACTATCAATAACTGGTTTTGCGGAACAGCTGATTCACCGTCACACCTCATCTAGCCGTCCCATTAAAAGATTCCTCGCTGAGCATCTTGTGCGTCCCCAAGCAGTCACGATGAGCTCGCGCTAAGTTCAACCACCCACAATCAACCTAAACGCACTAGAAAGCGACGGTTTCCAAACCGGACGGACGCGCAACCTCGAGCGTGCTCTAGTGATCCGTGACAACAATCACGCCCCCCATCTTCACTGCGCGATCAACCCTGTATTGCAGCAAATCAGAACGACCAGCAGACGTAACACACAGCATGGTGGAACCGATGTTCGATTATCAATTTCGACACATTCTCATTGGGGACAGCACGGTCGGGAAGTCGTCACTACTGAAGTACTTTACCGATGGCAAGTTTGCAGAAGTAAGTACGTTTGTGTTTTGAAACGGGGTTATACCGGAAGAAAAAGGGCAGGATTTTACGCAGCAATTTCCGACGGCTAAGGCTTGTACGCGTTGTATTCTAGGTCAATCGAATGTAGGTTCTCGGAAGACGTATTTAATTCGAAAAGCAAAACGTGTACAGTATATTTTATGAATATAAAAGCTTATGTTAAAGTTGAAATATCAGTTACTTTGTCATAGACATGCATACAAAATATAAATATCGGATTTAAAAACAAGTCAGAATAGGTTGTTCGCAGGAGCAGGACTAATGCTTAGGTAGGTTAAGTGATACCAGTCTCAACTGATTGTATTTAAAAAAGTTACACGTTTCAAAACCGTTGAGCCGTTAGCCAGGGTCTGTATCATTCGACTTTGAGGATTCCAATATCACAGCGTACACAGTGATAGCAGCTACTGCAATGGCTCTTGGTTCATGAATCTTAGTTCGTTTCCATCTTTCCGAGAGAAGATTCTACCACTGAGATTATCAGCGGTCTTAGACAGTTTCGAATACAAAGGGTCTTGCAGCAACGTTTTCCAAGTAGCTATATCAAAGATATTCAAACTTTATTCTATTACATTTCCTTGTGGATGATTAAGTGCTTTAGAGCTTCTCAAATGAATCTGATAGAGCGTGGCTAAGAGTTATCATTCAGCGAGAGTGCATCGAATCTTTGTAGGTTGACAAGCATAACAGCAGATGAAGTGGACCAAGACTCACGATAATAATTCTGTTCTCTATACGTTGTAACATTGGTGATTGTGTATTTGCCATAAATTCCATCCACTGTACCTAACAAAATTTAAATCTTTATTCGATCTGTTTAAATTTAACTCTTTTAAAAGCGAAATGTTTGGCTTAAAATCAAACAATTTGTTATAAGAGCAATTGATATAACATATCATTGTACGTGTATGTTTGGACTGTTTATCTCTATTCGGTTTTTAATTATGTTAAGAAATTGTGTTGGTACCTGTTTTCTATTTGCCATTTTGATTGCTATTAATATTAATCTGTTTGAAAGCGTATTTTGCGATTGATCCCTAGAGATAGGCTTTATTGTTCACTTGGCACGCTAGATTATGCAAAGTCGATTGGTATCGATCCTATCGGACGCATTCCCTTCATCAGTGCGCTATACGAAAATGAAAATTTGCCCTAAACTCTTTGCATTTCCTCAGCATTAGACTCCACATTTGGGTTGCAAGAAATTTTACAGTGAAATCAAACATCTCATTCTGCTTTTACCCACAGCTTTCGGATCCGACGGTAGGGGTCGATTTCTTTGCCCACCTGATCGAGGTGATGGACGGCACCCGGATTAAGCTGCAGCTGTGGGACACGGCCGGCCAGGAGCGGTTTCGCTCGATCACCAAGTCCTACTACCGCAACTCGGTCGGCGTGCTGCTCGTGTACGACATCACGAACCACGCGAGCTTCGAGCACATCCCGCTCTGGATGATGGAGGCGAAGCGACACATCGAACCGCACAGGCCCGTGTTTGCGCTGGTCGGCTGCAAGCTCGACCTGGTGACGAGCGGGGCGCAGCAGCGCGAGGTCAGCATCGAGGAGGCGCGCACGTTCGCCGAGCAGCACGGGCTCATCTTCGTCGAGACGTCCGCCCGGTCCGGCATGAACGTGCGGGAAGCGTTCACGCTCGTCACGCAGGAGGTGTACAATCGGATCAAGAGCGGCGAGTACAAGGTGGAGGACGGCTGGGACGGCATCAAGAAGGGCTTCACGCGGCCGAACAATCTCGACTTTAACCTGGTGGTGGCCGAATCCGCCCGCAGCACCTGCTGTTAGTTGGGCGCGCCGGTGGCAATTGCAAGTGCGTACGCATTTTAATCGTGGGCGTACAAGAGGCACGCGCGCGCACACTTACTCGCCCTTATTCAAACACACACCTATGTGGATGCACACTTTTCAGCGTTCACGTTGTAGGAAGAAAAACAAAACGGTCATTTTGAATATATTTTGTGCTCTTTCTCAAAATGGACACGCTGTGTGGTGGCGAGCCGAAAGAATGGAAACTGTATTTGTTAAAGCTACTTTTTGTCCTTCCCCGCGCAAAGAAAGGGACCGGTTTATCGAAACATTTTACACAGTCTTCGATACGTTTTTTTCTTCAAACGAGAGAGTTTGGAGTGAAGCGCGCAATTCAATTCCTACTCGTGAAATTGTTCTTTTTAAATTATTTATATGATTTAAAAGCTAATGGGTGTATTGCAACTTTTCTAAAAAGTTTGCATAAAGTGAGGCTTTTTTAAATCACGGTTTATACGTGCACGTGCACTGGTGCTCGCAGTTGAAGAGCATAACAGAATGAAACAGCCGAAGGAAAACATGTTTCCATGTGATATAATTTGTGTGGTCACTGTGTTTGTGTATGTGTCAGTGTGTGTGTGTGTGTGCGCGCGCTTGTGTTTATGCGTGCTCTAGTAGTGGGTGGCGCAACAAAAAAAAAAACAGAACGGCAAAGCAAATGTGCATACGTATTTCTCTGCACTTATACTCCGCAGCAACATTTGGTCAAACAGTAATATGTAGCGTAACGTTTATACTTTTTCATACACGCGAAAAGAATTAGAGGTAGAGAGAGAGAGAGAGAGAGAGCGAGAGATAGTGAGTGAAAAAAAAAATAAATTAACAATAAAAACCAAAAAGGAAATCATACAGCGAAAGACACACAGCGAGTTGTGATCTTTTTACGAGCAAAGACAACACACGAATTAATAAAACTCAATGGAAGTAAGGATGATTGGCAAGAGAAAAAAACAAATAATTGCAAACCAAAAAAACAAAAAGAAAAAAGAACAAGATATAAACTAATTAATCACGTTTTAACGGACCGCGTGTTGCGGCGTGTGTTGTGAGCCGCGTTAGGCCACTCTCCAGCGTGAAGAGGATTGAATGAGGCGCGCGGAACGCATGTACAGAAGAAAAGTCTCTTGCAAAGAAAGGTTGAAACGTCATGAAAAATGTATGTATGTAAGCGGGAGCGAAAATTGTACCAGCACGTTGCAAAACGGCAAGTCGCCCCGTGCTCGTGGGGGTCGGGGATGGGGCGAAGGGCATACAGCATTCCTGCATTACACACTTTGTAATTGGTACGATGTGTCAAAACCTTCGTTATTCAAACTGTAGCAACCATATACGAACAGTCAGTCATGTATATACGTAAGGTACTCAAAATCAGTAAACGAAAGGGAGAAGACGAGAGAAAGGTGAAACCAATTAAGAAGGGAGCGAAAGGGTGGGTGTATGTTTTTTTTTGTTTTTTTTTTTCGTATAAATGTTTATGTTGTTCATGAAAACTATACGCGCGCAGGACTTTGAATGCACTTTAGCGTTAAATAAATAAATCAATAAAACTAATTGCAAACGAAAGGTAAAGGTATACCTCATTGATGGAACATTCGGGAGAAATGAAACAAAGTTTGATAAGAGAACCTTCTCAAGCAAACTGAACAGCTGAGGATTAAGTTCCCTTCATCGTTCATCGCCCTTGAACAGGGACACTGCAGTTGGTATGTACAGTATTTCGTAAATGTGAGCACACAGCACTAATGGTTTTAAAACTCAAAACTTTATACATTTATTTTAAAGTAGATCAACGAATTCATTTGAAACATACAAAACAAATCCTAAAATTCCTATGTTACCGCTGTCAAAACTGAGCATACACTTTTGAATTTTGAAGCATGGAAAAAGTATTTTGCACGACCGCTACCAGGCCCGCTACCAGGGTACCACTTGCAGGCCGCCCTGCATTGATTCCTAGTGATTACTGGACACCATGCATGGCATACTGTTCCAAATGTCCGTTATGCCGCCCTTGTGATCGATCCGTCATGCATTGAACGGAGGAAGTACTTGAATGTTCAATTGTAAGATGCAAAAAATACACAAATTTCAAAAATTTATTTCAATTCAAAGTTTTTTTTGCAATTTTTAATTATTTAAAACCTCCACAAACAACAGCCCAATTTATACCCTGCAGGTGTAAGCTCAATTTGACTATTGACTGTATGTATTCGGACACTGCTGCACACAGTTTATAGCGAATATAGCTCGTACTGTAGGTTTTCATGAGGATTAAAAAAATTTATAAACCAAATTTCGATAGCACTTTTATTAAAACAAGGACCTAATTATTGCATTAACCTTGTCCCGACATGATATCACTCGAAAGCCATAAAACCACTCCCCGCAGTAATACAAGAAAACGCTGGCCTTTGCACCTACCTATGCGTTCTGTTTTGTATCTAATCCGAGCCGAATGTGACGGTCAGTTATCTCTGTAACAGGCTCGATTTTGGAATTTAACCTCTTATCACGCGACTGTTTCTATGCTTTACAATCACCGTGCGTTTGCTATTTCAATCGTTTTCTCCTAGAGACCAATCTTTGATATGCGTTATTTTAAATTTGCCTCCATATAAAAAATAACTGAGCGGAGGCTTTCTATTTCTACTTTTTCACAAAATCCCTTCACAAAGTTGCTTCTTAATATATATAACATATTTGAACAGGCACACAGGAGTTATCAATTTCTCACCCATTATCTACACTATCCGCACTGTATTAAAGTGAGCGAGAGGGAAACAACGACCGCATGGTTGGCATGCTGGCACACGCCGCAGCGGTCAGTCGATGATTTGCATGCGCATTTCGTTCGTTAGAAAGGAGACGACCGCACCGAGGACCGCTTGCTGTGCCGAGGCACTGCCCGTCAGCAGGGGCAGTATCATTATCATATCGGTGGCCTGAAACTCGGACAGTGCGTCCATTACCCGCTGCTTCAGCCGCTCCTGCTCCGGCGCGCTCAGATCGTACCGGATGATGTGGCTGACCGGTTTGAACTGACCGTTCGTCATGGCGTACGCGACCAGGCCACCGAGCGCACCGCCTATGAATAGCCCGATCGGGCCGGCCAGCAGCCCGCCGAGAAAGGTGGACGAGCCGGCCACGGTCGCACCCTTGGCGCTGCTCTTGAGCGTCACACGCATCGATTCCTTGTCGGTGAGCGTCGCCACCGCATCGAGCAGTTCGCGGGTGTTGATGGTCATGGTTTTACGGGATGAGCCTTACGGACGGAACGGCTGGACGGTTGCTCTTTGCCCCCGAGACTGCGTCTGCAATTGCGCCACCGTGGAGGTTAAGCGTTAAATAAGGCTGGGCGAGGGATCCGAACTTACCAGAGGGGAGATTTAACACAATAAAACAACACTTTTGCTCCGACGAGGTTGAGATCGGCGAGGAATGCTGGTACGCATTCGAATATGTTGATCGAGGGTAGTATGGGGTGATCCTGTTGTTTCGTCTTTATTTACCTTTTCTGTATTATTCTCGCATCACGACCTCTTTATTTGGCAGGTCGTGCGTTTGGCGATAGCGAAGGTGATATCATTGAAGCCGCCATATTTGGTCTGCTGGCATATTTGACAGCGGAGAGCTAAGCGTCAAGGTGAGGTTAAGGCTCCTCTACACTAGCCGTATGTTCGTAAAAGTCGATTCACATTGAGCCCAAATGCAAACATCTGTTTTGATAGTCGGTTTGTAGCCGAACAGTCAACATCGTTTTCCTGTAGTATTCATATAACCGAACCTTAAATATTTAATAATACCCATGAATCAAATAAATGTATTCAAAATCAAGTAATAAAAATAATATAAAGCCAGAGTTGACGAAGTGTAATCACGAGCGTAATCTGAGACAACTCTGGCGCCATCTAAAAGAAGCTAGCGGAAGTTGTCAAACCCGATTTTGGGATGCACACCGTAACCACAATATTTTTTCATTTGATTCGCAGTTTTCCGCAGTTAGAAAGCGTTGCAGTAAACCAATATTTCACCCAATTATTGACTAAGTAAACCATGCCACTTACGCTTTCTGATCACCTGATTACACGTTGTCGAACAGGGTTTAGTAAGTTTAAAAATTCAGATTTTATTACAGGCACAGTGAGCATGAAAACGGATGGAGTGGAGCGTTGTAATTTTGCTTAAATTTAGCCTAAAAATGTTTAGTGTAGTAAAGGGGGTGTTTGGATCTTCTGTGTGTTCAAGCAAAATAATTAACAGAAAGAAGACAAAAACTAAAGCACTAAAGCGCATGAAGCGCTGACAGTTTTTATGGCGGAACAAAGGCTTGTGCTATAAAATTGAATCAAAGAACTTTCTTACTTTTGGAATTGGATCGAATCTTAGAACTTTTACAAACAAAGTTCTTATAGATGATGGTTAATTGTAAATAAAAATTTTATAATTAAATGCCGTGGATTGTTGAGGCATTTATATTTAATTCACCGATGGTTAGAGTGTAATCATCCAGGAACACTAATCTTTTATTCATCCTATGTTTGAAATTTGCCATAGAACGAGGCTTAGTAAGGTACAATAAAGTAGAATATAGAAGAAATAGAATAATATCATTATTATTTCATTAAATACTATATTTTTAGTTACAATAAATTATTGCAGTTATTGTACTAGTAATTGCACTGCAAAATGAACCTTAAAATGAATGAACAAGTGGTAAGGTTGGGTGAACTCAACGCTCTCGCAATAAAATGAACGTAAAGCGCTTTAACTGAAAGCTTCAACCAGCTTTTCAAGCTTTCAAGGAGGGCCCGAGAAGCAAACCGATTCGACAGAATGCATCCTGTACCGATTTTGCACAGAGCGAAGGCAATAATTTAATCCACTTAATAATATTAAAAAATGACAGGAAACTGCTGTAAAAATAAGAGTTTTCTGAAGCTTCTGCTTGAATGGAAAAATTAACGAAGCAAAACAAAAAAAAAAACAAACAAACTATAGTTGAAACTATAAAACGAAAAGTTTGTAAGTTTATTACATTAAAACGAATATTTAAGTGCCATTTTCTTTGTTTGTTTTTGCTATTTCATTATTTCTGCAATCAACTTTCTCTCGAGATCGACCAATTAATTGCTACACTCCAGTTGGTCGTTTTGTTCGTTCCAAAAGGGTGGAAATCAGAGTATACTCTACTCTAAATGGTCACGTAAGGTCAAACGGTGAAACGCACGCTTCAGCGAGCGTAATGAAAGTCCCTCTGGTGGAAAACAAAACGTTTGAACCTTAAATCGTTAAACGAAACAAACAAAGCCACCTCCCCCGTTCCCCCCCCCCCTCCCCCTGTCTTTCTCACTCCTTCGCTACTCTCCTGTTGCCAACGCAAAAACAAAGCCAAGAATTGCAGATGGCGAGCGTGTCGAGGGATCTGGAGCGATCTGCGCTGGTCAGCCTGCCTTGATGGATGGATATGCGGCCATAGCGTTTGCGCTCGTGCGTATCGTTCTGCGGTTGTAAATAGAGAGACGGCGGGAGGGAAGGGAACGCCGAGGGTTCAGGTATATTGCCAATATCTGCAACGGACAATCACCGAGGATATGTAGATGTTGCTGCAGCATTTCCCGTCGCAAAGCGTCGGTGAAACGCTTCAAATCCAAGGCAACGGCATGGGGATTTCGATACGAACGAAAGAAAAGCGATTGAGCAAAGCAAAAAAAAAAAAACAGAAACACCAAATACATCACCCACTTTCCCTTTGGGCTTCTCGAGATTCGTAGGCGTGTCCTGCGGTGGCCTCCCCTGGAGCACTGTGGGGCCGCGCTGCGTACGGCAAGCGGTGGGATGCTATGTAAGGGCAAGCCCGAACCCGAGACCGGTGACACGCAGCCCTTGTAACATTCCGACGGTACACATTGTTGCGGAGGTGTATAAGTTGTTTTTTCCTTGTCGTGAGCCTGTTCGTGTGCGCGCAAGAATAAAACAGTTTAAATAGAAACGGCATGTAAAAACACCGGCTGGGCGAAGGGAATAAAACTGCCGCCAAAAGAATGGAAGGGAAATGATATAGATTTCCCTGCCTTCACACTATGTAACCTTAAACATAGCCCCTACACCCTCCCCCGCAACCCCCCCGACCTACACAATTTTTGTGTAGAGCCCATTCCATTTGAATGGCGGTTTGTTCGAGTGACGCTTTCCGCAAAAGCGGTTTTTAATTTTTTCACTCTGCTGACCCTTTTTCCCCGGCCACCAGGGGGGAGGAAGGGGGGGGGGGCGGTTTCACCGCGCCCTACCTTTTTTAACCGGTTGACAAAATTTGAATGGCGCGTGCACGGCACGGCTGGCTGCACTAGGCGCGGTCCGACCACAAATCGGTGCCTTTTTCCTTCTCAATTTAACGAATAAAGTGAAAGAACTTGCTTTGGGTTTTGTTTTTTTTTCTTCTCTTTTTGGCGGGAGGAGGAGGGGGAGGAATTTTCCTTGATGGCGTGTTTCCGATTGTGTGTGTGTGTGTGCTGCGGCGGCTGCATGGTAAATGCTGTAACGGCTTGGAAAGTAATTGATCCGAAGCCTGGCATTGTCGGTGACGTTTCATCAGCGGTGGTGACATTTTCTTCTTTCTGGGAACGCAAACAACGGTGGAAAGGGAAGGCGTGAGCCCGTGGAAATGGAAAACACGTATATGTATACACACAGGAGCGGAATCATTGCTCCGTTTCCCGATTACAGTTGCGGGAGAGACACTAGCTATATTTATTTTATTTATTGGTTTAAAATAAACACATTTTTTTAATTGCTACACTTATAATAAGTTAACAGAAGAAAAAAAGATTATTTATTGATAAGTTTAGTTTCGTTCTCAGCACGCCGTACGGTATCATTTTATCCGCCCTTATCACAAAGCCACCCACTAACGCGTTCTCTGAATGAGTGACAGGTGGCTCAATCGTTTAGCCGCACGGTTTAATAACGCGCTCGACTTGCGCCAAAATCTATTAATGATAAAACATTTACACGTCCACATGAAATATAGCTATATGAGTTAGCCAAAAATTGTACGCTGTGAATAGTAAAAGATTCTTACAAACACAAATATAAATATAATTCAGATGTAACTAAACACAATTATCTTCCAAGACGTTGGTTGTTCTTTGTGGTGTGGTGATAGTAGTTAAATATTCGTTGATTTAGAACGTCAACGTCATTGGTCATTTGAATTGACCTCAGTTTTTAGTGACTTGAAAAAAAGAACACTGCTGGAAGCTGAATTAAAACACAGAAGCTCTTGAGTGTAATACAGCTAAAGCGAGCTGAAAGCCATTTAACGTAAATTATATAGGAAAAGGAATATTTCGTTGATTTTGGACTTATAAAAAACTCATGCCATGATACTGTGTTTTCTTGTTTAAATGGTTCAATCACATTCGCTTCTTTTGCGTAGAAACAAATTCTTGCAGTGGAAGAACAATTTTTTGTAGGCGAATGAAGTCGTGATACCAACATGCGCTTTGTTAAATTAACCAACCGACTAATTATGGATCTTACATGGCACACTTTCCTTTCAAAACTATAAACAACGCGACAGGTGACATTTTTTCATTGCTTCCCTTGACAGATTAAAAAATGTGTTTTGTGCATACGAAGATAAGAAATTGATTCATATTTATATTTATTTGATTATAACAGTCAACAAGAACATAAGCATAAAAAATAAAACCGCTTCGAAATAAAAAAGGCGATAACTAATATGAGCTTAACTAACTCAAGGAAAGGGTTGGATTAAGTACACAAAGAATTAAATAAGTAAACATAACTAAGAAACAAGCTAGGTAACACAAACTGAATAACTTAGCAGAAGAATCAATCAACACGTTAGGCCCTAGGAAAAAAGGAAGGTAAATGAACAAGAAAACACGAGGAATACCAGCAAATAAATAAATTAATTAAAGCCCAAGGAAATAAATAACAAAATATACAAAAGTTAGCTAACTAAATAAAAACTCTAGAAAGCAAACAACTATATAAAGCAAATCAAATAAACTATCAAAAAATAAAACTCAGCTTGAGAGGCTTGATAACATAAACAAACAATAGAAATAAACACATTTTGTTAAAATAAAACACTTATGAACAAACGTTAAGTTTGAAGCACATTTTATGGTCAATCAGCTGCATTATTACGTCCGACCCTTCTGCTCGTATAACCTCGCTTTTTCCAACAAATGGGATGAGTCGGTGCCAGTTATTGGCACACGTGCCAATCAATTAACTGTCGAAATGGCAATAAAGCGAGCCGAGGTAGTTGGCATACCGTGATGTGATGTCTAGACCCAGTTACCATTCTAGATAATGGGTTTATCTCCTGTTGTGCTATAACATAATGGATGAAACGTAGAAACAAATGTCCCATCAGGAAGGCAAATTAGAAGGCATTTCAAGCGGAATTATGAAGCAATATCAATGTAAACCACATCCCCTCCCTCTGGTTTCCCTTCACGCCTCTGTGGTCAAGTGGCAAACCGAAAAGTCTTTACTTTAAAAAAAAAAAAACAAAAAGGAAAGTGTTTTTATCGCCGCAATAAAATGGCCCCAAAGAATGCGGCACCGTTCGACCCCCGCAAGCCGGACGCTAAGAAACACATCGAATAAAAGTAAAAAGATCTCCACCAAGCGTCCATAGGTTCGTTGCGCGTGCAGCGAGAATGTTAATGCTGCCCGCTTAAGCTTCGGAGCACCGAACATGATGGTGCGGAATAATTAATGGTACACAGGCAGGCAGGCGAAGAAAGCGAAGAAAGCGGTTAAAAAAATCGTCTTGGGTCAAGCGGAGCGCTGTGCGGTAGCGTCCAGACCATGTCCAAGGATCCCGTAAATGTTCGGCGTGGTGTGCGCATTGTCATTTTTTTTTGTTTTTGTCTCCCCCCCTGCCGGGGTGTAATTATTACATCTTATTACACTCGGTGATTTGTGCCCGAATGGAACGTCGCCCGGGGGAGGATTGCTTGCGATTCGGATGAAATCTCTCTAGAACTTCTGGAGCGCTGGACATCGAGGTTTGTTGGAAGTAGCGATAGGGCAGGCACTGTACGCTGATAGGGCGTGGATCCGGTACCGTTGGGTACGTGCTGATATGGGCATCACCGGTACGGAAGACGTCCTATCGCATGGCACATCTCGTCCAGTGATCCTTGCTCCAGGTGTGCTGTCCGTTGCAAGTGGAGCATGGACAGCGGGACGTTCCGCTAGCACATAGCTATATCTATAAGAGCACGGTGCATTGTCGTCGATGCTGACGTACATCATACTTTTCGTTCCACATCGGGCACCGTCCGTCCGACCGACGGCAAACTTTAGGCAACGGTTCCAAGCGGTTCCCGTATCCTTTGTGACCCGTTTGCCCAACAAAAGCGTATGAACCAGCAACAGAGGTGATGGTGTGGGGAAGGGGAGGGGGGGGGGGAGTGGTAAGGTAGAGATGGGTTGTAGCTCATCCCAGATCTCGGCTCCACGCCCCTCCCACCCCTGCTCCGCTCCGCTTACCGTCCCTTCTCGGTGGGCATCGGCTCGATCCAGAAATCCTTGCGCTTCGCGCCATTGTTTCCGGTCGCGAGGTTTGCGTGTGTGAATAATGTGACCAAAAAAACCAACCAACAACAAAAAAAAACCCCAATCCCTAGCGAGAGGTTAAGCCCAACCCTTTCGCTGGGCCCACACTAACCTTTTGTTTGTGCCCCGTATTATTTCCGTGCTAGTTTGCGTTTTCTCTCATTTTCCTTTGGCTTTGTCTGTTTTTCTGTGTGTGTGTGTTTTTTTTTCTTTCATTATTATGTGAGTGTTGTAGCAGCACTCTTAAACATCTTAATGCTATTTTAAAGATCGACAAGAAAGTGAAGCAAAGAATGGACTTCCTTTTATGTAGTGTGTTGTACAACTGTGTTTTAAACACACGTCGCGTACCGATCGCGCTCGGTACATTGTAATAGCACTTTGCCCCTCCCTCCGGGGATGCTGTTGTGATCCCTCCCCTCGTCCATTTGCTAGTCGTTCACATCCCGGCGGGGATTTTATAATTTTTCACAGCAAATCGGTCTGTCAGTTATGGTGCCCTTGTATCGTCCATTTGTATTTTTTCTCATTATTATTACTTCACCTTTGCAAAAGCTACTGCGGAATGCTGCGTTTTCGGACATCTTGTGTGCGCGGTTTCCACGAAGCGGCGGGAAAAAAACCGAAACACACAGAGAAAGAAGGAAGAGAGTATGTTACAGGAAAAAAAACATATGCACGCAACAATGGCGCGGCAGCACAATTGTGCGCGCGAAAAGGGGCAAACGGCAATATAATGGCAGTAATTGAAGCGTTTTCTGTTGGACTTCTTGCCCCCCGCGCTCGACTCTCTCTCTCTCTCTCTCTCTCTCTCTCTCTCTCTCTTTCTCTCTTCTTATGTATGCATATACATATACATACTGGTGTTTTCTATTTCTTTTTCAATTAACTGCACTTCGCCCTTTTGTTGCGAGCGCTCTTTGGGCCACTCGTACCGCGCCTCCGTAGCTTTCTTTCTCTAGTACGCTCCTTTGTGCTTAATAAAATGGTAAAATGTTTATTATTTATCTTAATACGCAATTCAATGCGCTTAACCTGGTGTACGCGCGCGCGCGTGTGTGTGCGGATGTGATAAATACCTCCCTCCAAATAATATTAGTAAAAGAAAATAAAAACGCAGGACAGGATAGCCGAACAACAAAAGCCCACCGAGTAGGGGAACAGAAAAAAAAAGGATAAAAGTAGTTTTGAGCTGCCCCGGGGATCGTGCCGTGGACTTGGTTACCCCGGGTTACTTCATTGTGCTTTGTGCACGAGATGCACTCCAGCCGCAATCGACCAAACGGTAATGAGCATCAACAGCATGTGTTATTCTTGGTTTTTTTTTTCGTTGTTGTATTGTTATTTTGATAACTGTTGGTTGGTTTATTCCTCCTTTTTTGTGTGTTCTCCCGTGTGCGCTTCCCCGCCAGGTGAGGTTTAATCGCGAGGGTTAAGCAAAGAGTTAAGAGGAAAACAATTACAACAAACTTTTTTTTTTATTTCCTGCATGTTTTTTTCTGTGGGCGATGGACAAAGTGCGGTTTTGTTCACTGACTGCCGCTCAATTGGGCGTTGTTTGGGAACGTTGTGTTATTGGGAGAGATTTTTTAATTGGAGTTTTCTTTTTGTATGTCTTTTTTGAATGATTTCCGGTGTGGAGGAGTCGCATGCGAACGTTTCATTTTGCTGCATTTCGTTGTTTGAGCATCAATATCGTTGATAATGATCTGGAACGTTTCGCGTAGCATATGATCGCTGTTTAACGTGCGCCATCGGACGCGATCGCACAGTGTAGTCGGTAGCGCCGTGGAGCGTTGGGCGGCCGATAGTTGGGGGTTCAAAACTCTTTCTCACTCTCTTTCTCTCACACTCTTTACCGTTTGTGGGGAAACGTGTGATAAATTAATCAAACGTAAAAGAGATTCTCAAAGAAAGCAGAAATTCTCAGGATTTTAAACCGTTTCATTATTGTCACTTAAACGCCTCCAGTCAGCAATTTCTCATATATGCTTTTTTCCACTTTCCATCTTCTTCTCCTTTCTGGTTTCCTTGTTGCAGTATCAAGATGTTTGCTTATTACACCCCGTACATAAAGTTGCATTTGACGCATCTCCCTTACCATCTACAGGAGAACATAAGTTAAGCAATCAGGATGTGCTTCAAATTATACTTGAAGTTAAAGACTTGAAGAGGTGTAGCGAAAAATGGCAGCTCGTTCGTCACCTCAAAGTATTCAATCCGTGCCATCATGATGGCTTAGTTTTATTTGCCTTTGCGTTTGCGTTTCGCTGTTTGCGCTCACCGGTTTGAGTTTCTGTCCTTTAAAACCCCTTTCTAGACTCTCTTCCACTCCTTCTTTATATATCGCTACTTTCAAGCTGTGGGTTGCCTTTAAGCAGCACGGCGCGAAGAATGAAGCAAATCTGTTTCATCTGTTTCAATTCCATTCAACTTGGCGCGTTTGTTTTAAACTCTCCCGCTAGGATAACGCTTCCAATATAACTAGAAATAGGTTATATGGTGTTTGCTGAATACTATAGGATTCGTGCATTGTAAGGCTTTTTAAGAGTGTGTACTTGACTCCATATAGCTCTGAATCATTTAAAGACACAAACTCGATGCCAAAACAGCAGTTCTCATACCTGCTTTCAAGGAAACGTGTAATAAGGAAATAAACAAGCAAGTCTCCTTAGGAATATTGTCATTCCATTATTCCATCATCACCTTCTTGCAGATATGTTACCTATGATACCTCCAACCTGCGGTCTTCTGTCGCCTGCTCGATTCTCTGGTATACTTCCTCTACATAGGAGATGTCCAATGATGTCTATAGTCATCAGCGTATTGTAGAAGATGGATCCCAAAGTCTCTGCCTCCGAGTCGTGGATGGCCCTTCCTAGCACCAAATTGAATTGATGTCTCTTACATGCAAAACCATCTCCCTGCCGCAGACCCTTGTTGGGAGCAAAGGATCCTGAGAGTTTTCCATCCACCTTCACTTGTCATGTGACGTCTGGTCATTCTTGATAGCCAGATCAGTTTGGCCGGGATTCGCAAAGGAGCTCGTTACGTCGTATCTTCACCTGTGCTATACGGCTTTGACACCTATGAAGAGATGGAACGTGGTGAGCTGCTATTCTGCCATCTTCTCAAAGATTTGACGCATGGTGAAGATCTGGTCAGTGATCGATTTTCCGTTTCGGAATACTCCTTGATAGTGTCTGAACGGGACTCTTGTAGTGGAGATAAGTGTAAACTGATCTCGCTTCTTATGTATGGGATGGACGATACAGAAATTCTAACCATTAGGCATCGATTCGCCATCCCAATATATAATAAAAACTACGATAATTTATTTCTCTCTTTGCTCCTTGCCTCTCTTTTGTAGCTTTATAATTTCTTTTTAATTTCCACATAAACAAAAAAACGAGATACGAGTTAAATTCTGCAACGATAAACCCTTTCATTTCCGTGCGCCATCGAGCAGCCCTCTTTCCATCGGTGGGGCGGGCCTTCGTTCCTTTACCACCTTTGTTCCACCGCAAACGACTCGATCTCGATCAAACATCGATACGATTACGCGTACACCACTTTACCAGCACAATTTTCCCATGACAAATGATGGCCGCAGCGCGCCCATAAATCCCGGTCCCCGGGCCCCGGGGTGGAAAGAAAAAAACAACATCATACGGCATTCATCGCTGTGTTCAGCCCGCTGCAGGGGGTAAAGCGCAATCATCCGTATGGGTCTGTGTGTGGTTGTTTGTGTGTTTAATGCTGACAATTATGCTGTATTTATTTTATTTACGGTTTCATTCTTTCTGTTTCCACATTATTCTTGCCACTGCTGTGATGTGAACCCGGTGATCCTCGTCCGAGATCGGAGGCAAGTTTTATCGTGTGCAGCAGCATCAGCCAGTCATGCGTTCGATCGGGTTGATTTTGGTTGGCTGCCTGCTTATAATAGTTCCTTAATTTTGCCTTCGGGGCGGATAAATGGTTGCATGCGCCGTGCGCCCACTCCACCAGCAAACACTCACTGGTCCGCTTCTCCAAGTGGTTAGCGGTGGCATCCGTGTTCCGTGGCAGCTTCGGGAATGTGTGCTCTTTTTTTCCTCCACAAAGCACTACTGCTATTATTAATTCTTTATTGCAGACAGCAGCCTGCCGGTGGAGCAGGCAGCGAGGAATCCTTTTCAGAGCGAGAGCAGCGAGCGTATGAGATGTGAAGGTAAGCGCAAAAGAAAAGGACGACGGCGGTGGCGGGAAAGGATTACGGACGAGGGAATTCCAAAAGATCTTTACCCAGCCAAAGGCCAAAGGCGACCGTAAAGAATAGGCACTCGTGCCGTACTTGTACATGTACATCAGCGCTCCTGTCGCCGGGATGTCTTACCTATTCCCCACCTCACTCTCCCCCCCAACACCCTCACGGTGCTGGATAATCGCCTACAAGTAGCCAAGTTGCGCTCGCTTTTGTCCGCAGCCGTAGCCCGCGAGTGGGAAAAATCGCTCTTTTGCTGCCAGCAAAACCACCTCCCCCTCCCCCCCCCCTCTATTTTTTCACAAAAAATACAGAGGCCAAGAAAAACGCAAGCGATGCTTGTGATTGACTGTGTGACCAGGTCCAGGAGCCAGGATCATGCCGAAATTAACAAACCGGCAGCTTCGCCATCTCGTACGCCCGGTGTGCCTTTTTTGCGTATCTGTTTGCTGTTGTTGTTGATGTTGCGTGAAGGAAAAAACAACCTCCCGTCCCCAGGGCATCCTCAGTGGAAGCCTTACCGGGGCTGGTGAAATTATAAAGCAATCTGTGGTACTGCAAGTCAAGCGTGGAACGGTATGGGAAGCTCGCACTAGTGATGGCTGGGGTAGAGAAGGGAGAGGAAGGGTGGGATGGTTTTGTTTGTAAATTTGCGTTTCGACGCTATATTTTTTTTTGTCCCGTGGATAATTGATGCAGCTACCGTCAGTTTTAAGGAGTCGGTATGGAAACGATAAAATAGGATAACAAAAAACTTGCACGAACCAAAGGGCGTATGTTTGTTGGATCTTACTGTATGTAGGTCTGCCCTTATCGGGCACGTCTAAAAGACATGGTCTTCTCTAACATCCATCTCCAAGAAACTAGGTCTATAGCTGCACCGAATCTCTCGCAGATCTGACTCTACTTCAACCAGCAAACAAGCTCACTGTCACTCCTCTACGGCTCTTGCCGAACTGGTCACTAGTGAGCATCTTCCTGGTAGGGAATGAGTCTGGTATCCTCCTTACATGCCCCAGCCATCGCGTCCTTTTGGGCTTTGGCCACTGTCTGAATATCTTTAGTCATCTTCGGTCTTCATAGTCCAGAACTCGTGCCTGTAGATGACTACTGGTTTATAGTTTTCTGATTCTCTAGGCTCAGTAGGTCCAAGATAGCAGAACTCCACCACCACGTCTGGGGAAGGAGGTACTTTGTCTCAGTCGCATTGATCCTCAATCAATCCTAGCAGCCTCGCGTGTTATTTGCGTGTATGCATTACACAAGGCCCTTGATGTCGATGTTATCCGCGATGTCAAGGAACGCGAGCGATTGGATAGTACTCTTGCCACGGATGTCGAAGTCTTATTGTCTCATGGATTTATAGAGTTTCGAGGCTGACCTCTGTCCATTAGTCTACTTGGAAGCCTTGGTTCCATGGCATCCCTGAAGACCGTGCGTTCATTCGAGTGATGTCTAATCTTAGGCCTAACCATTTCGCATTGGGCGCACAACTTCAGTGTATAGGACACGTCTACGACTCCAAAGTATTTGGTTAATGGCCTCTGTGCGACGACATCAGACCATCATATATGTCCTTGTGGAACTGAGAAGATCTTCTGTAACTTCGAGGGCGCTTCTGAATCTTACTATTTTCTGACCTGAACTTCTGACCGTAAGGAAAGGAATGAAATAAAAAAAATATAAAAACGAACATTAAAATTTATTTAATGCCTACCATTTAATTATCACTTTATTTCTTGTCCTATCAAACTGTTTGGACCGAATGTCTCCAATCAACTGTTTTATTTCAACTTAAGTTTTAATTGAACGACGAATTTATTTTCATAATTTTTTACATGATTTTTGGGTTTAGTCATTCAAAAAACAGCAACCGGATTGCTAGAAACCCATTGTTGGGTAAAAGGCCTGCCCGTGCTTCTTATACGTGCTTGGTTTTCTATGATATGGAGTTGTGGAGTGTCTACACAGAGCGCTTTGTGCAGGATAAGTCAAAGAGTCCTAGGTGACGCGATTCGGATGGGATTCAAACAAACGTCAGTCGTACGCTATTAAATCTCGACCATCGCGCCACCCCAAAAGCATCTACAAAAACATTGTTTAAAAAAGTTGACTTTACATCAAAATAAATAAATATTTGAAATGATAAAAAAAATTAAAGAATAACGAAAAACAGTTTCTTTTTGTAATAAAGCAAAACAGTGAGATTAAAAAGCAACAGCTAAATGAAGATAAGCTTCTTTTTTACCCTTATTATGTTTTATTGGTCTGTTAGTTTGCGTGTTAACGGAGCCATGTTTTTGTAACGCCCATGTCCCCGAGAGTTTTGTGCTTCAAGTGTCAGGCTCTGGTAAGTGGTGAGATGACGTGTTGTTATAGAGCTAGAAGTGCCCTGACCAAGAATAACACAGTCTGTCACCCGGTTATTGGACATACTGCGGTAAGTGTCTGTGAGTGTCTCCAACTGTCTTGTTTGATTTGTCTTCTTCGATACATTGTGATCAAACTTGCTAGAAGAACACGGCTTCAAAGGGAGAGAGAGAAAGAGAAGGAGCGAGAGATGATACCAAAGTCTTAACGCTGTCGCTATGCACATCTAAGAAACGTTGAAGACCGAAAAGTCCTCTATCAAGCGTGCCCTGTTGTTCTGGGGGACTTCAGGATCTCCAAACAACCTCAAACCAAAGTATCTGGCCGATCAAAACAACCCAAGTCAAAGGACGGAAATTAATTACCCAACCGGACCTGTGCTTATTGTTACGGAACAGAACCTCACGCTTCTTACGCGCCGGTGGGTAGATACAATCAAACCGATTAGTCGCTGTTTGACAGTATCAAAACCTCAGCCCACCCGGGCCCGTGGTCGTGCAACGGTGACGCAGCAACAAAAGGTTTTAAATTTAATTAAGACAGCATTCCGCACTGGTGCGCCCCGGTGCGGCAGATGCAAATAAATTCCCCCCCCCCCCCTTCCCGTCCCCCTGACCCGGACAGACGCCAGCGCGATAACCTTTGTGCCTTTGCAATGTTTAAGCTGCACAGGGGGAAGTTGCGATTATTAAAAGCGTATGTTGCCTCCGTGCATAATATGGTTGCACACAAGCGATGGAAGGGAGCGGAGAGGGATGAAAGGCTTATCCTTTCGGCCCGACACACGTCCCACACGTCAACCCGCTTGCGTTATACGTTCGCTTACAGAGGGAGAGAGAGAGAGAGATCAGACACCAGAGTCTGGAGCGTTATTGGCTTATTGATAGCAGATTACCCATATTTTACCGTGGGTCATCTTTATTTGTCATCGGGCCGGGCCCGGTTTGAATGGGAAAGAGTTTTTTTGCTCTCTCCCTTCGCATTCATCTCATCCTACCCTCCACCCCCTAGATCTGCCAACGCTAGATGTTTAATATCCTGCCAGCAAGGGGAAAAGCCCTGGTTACATGGTTTTGATATATGATGCTGTTTAGTGTTCTTCCCGGGCAAAGGTAGTGAATGAAAAGAAATTAATCTCATTCCACGCTCAGTTGACAATGGTAACGACAATTGTTTCGAAACCCCAGATGAGGGCCCACACCCTCTATCCCCCTCCGCCCTGCTTATGACCTGATCCGGGGGCCGGGATTGGTGGGTTGGGATGCGGCGGACCAGAGTCATCCAACAAAATTGGATTCCTTTGCCGATTGCGAAAGGCTGTAGGCGCGCCGCGAGCTCGAAACGCTGCTGCCATAACGACCGTACCCGGTGCGGTGAGCGGATCGTAAAGTCGAAGTATTTTGAGGCAGCATCCTGGTCACGGCACCGCGCCACATTCCGCAGAGCGAGGCGAAGAGGTGCGCCCAGATATTGCCGGCTTTTGTTCTTATTGCGCTTCGGCAAGCGGCTTAGAAAATCGGAACGAGCTGCTGATGGCATGTACTTTGAATGTTGGTGAGAGCGAGAGAGAGAGAGAGAGAGAGAGAAAGAGAGAGAGAGAAGATAGAGAAGAATAGATAGAAAGAGATAGCGTGAAAGACTCCGGTTACATCGAACGACGATTTTCCGACTATTGAATAGAAATTTATTTGCTGCGGGTGACAGTTGCAACACTTCTGCCGCGCGAAGGGCGAGGGCTTTTTGTGCCCGGGGAAAACCATCTCTCCACCTCAACCTGCTCCACCTTCGCCTCCACCCTGGGCCACAAACATCAAACGTGTGCACGGCACGCGGCGGCCGGTCTCGGGGAAGGTCTCGATGGAAAGAAAAAAAAATACAAACCGAGCAGCGCAATAACCGCAGAACCCGGCGGCCCTGTTTTACAGCACTTCGTCGGAAGTCCTTTTCGGATGAAGGTTGGTATCGTTTTCCCTATTTTCCATTGCTTTTTTTTCTTTCCTCCGTTCGCTCTGTTTGCCAGATGAAGAAAGTTTGGCCCACTGAAGTGTGCAGCAAATGCACATTCTTGCCAAATTTTGGGACAATCGAGACTGGGCGGACTGGGTGGGTGTCTTCTTCAAGATGATCCAGCACGATTTAAACGATGGCGAAACGTTTACTCCCGGTAATTGGATCGTGCCGCTTGAGACAGTTTTCCAATGCTCTTGGACAGCAAAATATGTCTTTGTGGTCCCCTGTACGTTTTTTTTCTCTTCTGCACAAGGGTTTTGGTTCGTTATGATATCCGACGTGTGTTTCGGATGACCACTTGAGAAGCGCATCGATATCGTCAATCCTTTACCCTCTTTACTTCTTTGTAGGGCCTTTCTTGCTTAGCATATCTCCGTAAGTTATTGTTGAGATATTGACAGCAAAAAGGAAGGATCCTAAAGACTTGGGTGTCTGATGATAATGTTTCAATCGGTTCAGAAGCGAATGAACGCTTAACCCTTGACTGGGCACTAAATTGCAGAGAATGCTATTCTTTTCCTGCTGGTTACTGGGTACATGGTTTTCTAACCATTTATTTTCATTGACATAATGGACAGGATTTCTCAAACCATACTCATTTGTGATGTCTGTAATAGTATCAAGCTCCTAATTGTTCAGAACTTATCGATCTCATGTAACCGACAATTCCAAACTAGTCCAGATAGTAACATACGGGAAATAGAAAAAGGCTTCGTGATACATCAGAAATTTCCAAGAGATTCCTCGATATATTTTTTTTACAAGGTTTACATTTTACGAGAACGATTTTTTGTTGTTAAAACTGTTAATAATTCTTATGCTAGGCGAAATGACCCTCCTAAAAAAGTCATGCCTTCCATTTCTGGGTTATTCTGAACTTTTTTAATACCACACGTAGTTCAGAGAGATTAAATGAGAGTCCTCACTCTATAGGAGGAACCGGACCGGATGGGATGTACGACCCAATCCTGCCGTGTCTAAGTCCGGCGCCGCAGTTGCCTCCATCATTCGAGCACCAGTTGCATTATCGATTTAAACTCAACAAACATCTTAGCGTCCGTTCAGCCGCTATGAAACTTGGTTAATAGCCAAGCACAAAATTTAAATACGTGTGAATCGAACTGTTCCAATCATTTAAGTGTTTTATAGTAAAAGATAGATTATTTAATGTAGTTGGTGTTTTACCTGTCCGTTTTGTGACTTAATTGATCGCAGATAAAAAATCCTGGGTGTTTGAGTGGTCTCTGTGTTTATTGATTATTTTTCCCTTGTCAGCAGGTTCTTGCATTAGTCATATACTTTCGAAATAATACTTCATAACAATCAAATGTTTGTAGCTCTGTCTGTCGTCCGCAAGCTGTTGGTTTCCTACCTCAGATGATCCAAATTATGCACCACGTAAAATCAATTAGCCTCCTTTCCCGAAATCAAATGTTTTTTCCCGTGCAAGTGTGAGACAACTAAACGGTGGAAAATGTAATCTTCACCAAGGCAGCACCACTTCACGGCTGAGTGTGCTTCCCGTTCAAATGAGCGTAAACCCCCCCCCCTCCCCTGCCCTCCCCTCCACCCAAACAAATGGAAACAAATTAAATAATCATTTTGCAGGATGCACAACCACACTTGGTACTTCAACCGACAAAACAGGAAATGGGAAAAACCGCACGACAAAAACCGCGTTTGGTGTGTTTGTGAGGGTAACAAACAAAAACAGGGGGAGTACAGGAAGGAAAACCGTGAGTACCATACAACCGCACAATTATCATCATCATCACTCAAGGGTTGAAAGATCAATCTCTCTCTCCCAGTGTGCTTGCGGGTGCGGGAGAAGAATGCTTCAAAAAAAAAAAATTATCTGTCAATAACGGTCGGCACTTTCGGACGGGTTTTGCAGGATGTTTCACCGCTTGCCAACGAGGGGAAGCGAAATAAAGAAAGAAAGGGGTGTCTCTTTACCCCCCTCCCCTTCGCCGCACTGCGCAGTGTTTATTTACATTTTGTTTGTCGTGAAAGAAGGATGTTTTGATCCGGTTGATAAAATACGACCAATTGATGTGCTAACAATGCAACAAGCGCTTTCGGGGCTGACGTTTTCCCCCCCGGTTTTCCCATCGGATTAGACACAAACGGTTCGGTGGTTCGACCCGGTGCCGTAACCGTACCGTGTGCGTGCGCTTGAAGGGATGCCGTGTGCCTACAATTATTGTGATATATTAGTGTCCTTTCCCATCCCCCCCCCCTCGCCATTTTCCCACCATAGCGCAGTAATTGATGCAGGTACGACGGAGTTTATTATAGCGTCAATTTTATTATATGCCTTATTATACGTTCTGTTTGTTTGTTTGTTTTTTTTAGTTCATTTTACAACACTTTTCACTCGTTTCACCAAACTTATTGTATGTGTGTTTGTTACGCGTCCTTTTTCCTTTGCGCGCGTGTGTGTTTGTATGTATTAATATAGTTTTTCTGTTGATCCATTACCTATACTTCAACAGTGTGTTTGTTTCTGTTTGTTTTGCGTATCTTTTATTTGTTTACAATAATATTTTTGTGATTTGTGATAATATCTTCGCCCGTAACGGATGCCGATTCAATTGGTAGCCTCGTGCGGGCTTCCTTCCCATCTTTCCCGTCTGTTTGCCTTTTGCTTTGTTTTGTTTTGCTATTCTTTCTCCCTCTAACGTTCTTTTCACTCTTCTAACCACGATTAGCCGCATGGACGCTTGCGGGGCGGGACGGTTAGAGCCTTACGGGCAAGTCACCGCCGTGCACTAATGGAGTGATAGGGCGACATAGTGTTACGCCTTCGGCGGTCTTTTGCCACGCGATAAATGGCACAAGACCGACCGAAGGAATGAGAAATCCCTGCGGTAACAATTTACATAGAAATTAATCATAATGCCACTTCATCAACATCTTCATTATCTTTATTATTTTTGCCACCATCGTCAACACCGTCATGGCAGAGCACTGGAGTTGGAGTGGGATGAGAAGCGTGGAGAAGGAGGTGTAGCTGCTACGCTGGTCGATTGCTTTACACACAGCGCTGAAATGGTGAGTCGCCCGTTCAGGGGTAGGACATCCCGTCGGCAACGTCTTGAGGTGGCGGGTCGGCACCGGTGCAGTCGATGTAACTGCGTGAGAGAGCGGTTGAAGAGGGTGTGAGGGAGGTGGATGGGAAGGCAGAGCAACAACACAGGGCCGGAGGGGCCAGTCGGAGCACGGCGTGGAATTCTTACTCGGTACCGTCCACGCAGGGACTGTTGGCGGGCGCACAGCTCTGCTCGACCTGCTGCTGCTGCTGGTCCGGGTCCTGCAGGATGGTCCGCAGGTAGCCGGTGCCGGTGTAGGGCGCGGACAGGAAGCGCTTCGTGTGCGCCTGCTGCAGGAAGGAGTACCGCACCGTCGGGCTACTGAACGTTCCGGAAGGCATCAATGGCGAGAATGCCGACTTCACTGTAAAGGACGGTGAAGGTGCGGGAACACTATTCACACGCAGACACAGTACGAGACGCGTTCACATCTTTTTTTTTTTTTTTGGTGGGAGGGTTGCTGTGAGAGGAAGGGCATGCCGCAAAAACCTACCTGATGGGCGTGTGGAGCGCATCGTCGCCGCAGAGCATCGCCTCCATTGCCTGCACCACGTCGCCGCGGTAACGCTGCAGCAGCAGCTCCACCTCGCTCCGGCGCCGGTTCGGGAACACTCTGAAACACGTCACGTCCATTACAGTGGGTCTGGTCTGGTGAGAAAGGGCAGGCGGGTGGTACTTACCGCAGTAGAACATCCACCGGAGAGCGTTGGCTCGACGCCGGCGAGGCACTGACACCGATGGCCGGCGGGTACTGGGTAGTGGCCGGTTGCGGACCGTAAGGCAGAAAGCCGGCCGCCCCGTTGGTGCCGGGCACCAGCGCCGCCGGCTTCGTGTAGGCGACGGTCGGGTCCTTCTTGAGGCTCAGGTTTTCCGGCGCAATCGAGTCGTCCGGCGTGGAGTCGACGTCCAGGTCGGATTCGGGCGAGCTGGGCGGACCGGTCTGGCCCGGCGACTGCTTGTCGAGCGGCAGGGAAAACAGGGACGACTTGTGCCGGGGACTGCTGGGCGATGATTCCGACTCGGTCTCGTGGTCCGTCTCGGTCGATATGCGCTGACGCTTCGGTCCTGCGGGCAAAAAGGGTATAAACGTTGGATTATATGAAAAGAATTTGAAGACGTGATTTAACAAACTCTTGGCAATACTGACGGAGATCTTAACTGTTGTTTTCAGATATTGCCAGATATTACCAGAGGATTGCCTAAGTTCTTCAGAAGGTCTGCTTCTTAATCAGGGTGTTCAGAAGTTCTTTTATTCTGTCTTCAAGCTTTCATGATTCAGAATTTAGTTGTAGTTGTAGGTCTAGGTCAGGTCTAGTTTCCAACACATGGTAAGAAGCCAAACATTAATCTCGGAGATAGGACGGACTTTTATCCTTTCATTGTTGGTGAGTATTCTTAGCAAGAACTCACAAATAAAAGATCCAGGGTTTTTATGCAAGGTTTTTTATGCGATGGACGTATATTGGAGCTACTCGTAACGATACATTAGCTTTTTTATGCGATGGACGTATATTGGAGCTACTCGTAACGATACATTGGATTGGAGCTACTCGTAACGATACATTAGCTGCAATAATGAGATCCTCTATTGTGAGCAGCCACCTATTACTTTGAGCGGCAAGAGTTCTCTAATACTTCTCATCAATAGCTCTCAAGATCTTGTTCTAAAAAAAACAACAGATTTTTATCTTGGAAAAAGTGCGTATCTATTAGGATCTTTCATTCCTAGGATCTTATCTTTAATCAGATGTAAATTATGTTTTAGAAAAAGGACTTTCATATGAAGTCTTACAGAGACATTTGGTAAGCGTTCCAGTATTGTTCTTTGCTTTGTAGCTTCTTGAAAGATGCTTTCATTGCATTAGATACTGAATTGTCCCTAAGCGACTTTCTTCGTGTGCTTTGAGCTTCTAACAGAAAGAAAACGAAAGGCCATTGTGAAAGAGACTCCACCAGCAATGCATAGATCTCAATCTATAATGAAATGTGAGATAAAGATTTCGGTGAGATATGTAGTATTGATATTTCCGAGGCTTTCGGTTTTGGTTATGAGAGTACCAAGTCTTCAAGGTATCATAAATTCTTCATCAGAGCCTTATACTTTACTCTCTTACCATTGGACCCTTACCCATGGAGATAGATGTGTATCTCTGGGAAGAAATTAATAACTTTCACAAAATCCATTTTCAGAATTTCCAAAGTCTTACTAAGGCGTTTCTTTTGAGGATCTGTTCACTGCAAGTGATCTCGGAACTTCGCAACAAAACGTAAAAACTATCTTCAACCTGTGATCTTTAGACCATCCTCCTAGCTTTCTCATTCATGTGCTGTACTGTAATGCTTCTACCAGCACTGCCCCTTCCCTGTTTACGAAATCTCACTTTCTAGCCGGCATTGCCCATCTGCTATGACCATATAACATCGCCTCTTCCGCGAACAATCAATCAAAACGCAACCGCCTCAACCTTTTCGAACATTCAATTTCGATGATGTCAAAATGGTGAAGCTTTGGCCGGGCAACAAGTTGGCCAAAAAAGCCAAAGTTCACCCCGAGCGTTGCTGGACCCGACGGACTCGGGTGAGCCGACTGGTTTGCCCCTGTCGGGCGGAGCCGATTTTCACCGACCTCCCGAGCGGAGCACCCGGTTCCTGCCGCGGCACAGCCACTCGAGCGTCGAATGTCTTTTAAGAATGTTTAAGCTAATATTGACATCCTATCCGGGAGGCCCGAAAAAATGAATTTCTGTCCAAAACAATGGAGTGGAGTTTCAATATTTGTCCGAAGTAGGTTATTTATGTGTTAAAGTAGACTGGGAGCGCTGCGGCAAGCGGCAACACGGACCGCAACAGTGTACGACGTCAGCGTGGCTCGCGGGGCAGGGCAGGGACAGGGATGGGACATCCAGGGAGGGAGGAAACATCGGGAGTGCCTCTCGTACGATAGAGTTTCAACCTGTGCTGCCGTAGCTGCAACAGTAAACACACTTGAGTGCGAGCACAGGTAAAGTAGACATTTCCTGCGCGCGCTCTCGGTAACGCGGTGACAGCTGCGGGGAGACCGGAGCGAGAAGGCGAACCTTCTAGCGATCAACGCGCAGCGAGCAAGGCACGAAACTAGGAGCACAAGAAAAAAAATTGTAATCATTCCAGATGCAACAGCTTCTGTTGGTGTGTACGCCGGGACGATTCCAGGGGCCGACTTGGTTTGACGACGGCCCACGGCGATACTTCTCAAGTGTTTGGTAGGCTCTTCTCGGAAAGGAAGAAAAAGCAAAGTTGAAAAAGAAACGTGGACGGGGAAGGGGGTTCCCACTACGAATGTCAAACAAATGGACCCCGTCCTCCAGGTGCCCCGAAGCATTCCGTGGCGTGTGAGGGAATGTGGACGGGATTTTGAATCGTTTTCGCCCTGCCCGCGCGTACCGCTCCGGTCGCACCGGTACTGCACACTCCACACAAAGTGGCACCGGTATCATTAGGCAGTGGGCTGATGAAATCAAACAAATTCATTAACTGTATTTTGTACCTCTATTACTGCCTGTTGCTGCCAGGTGCGGATGCGGATGGATTCGGTGGCAGCCGCAGCGGAACAGGGGCGAAGTGAAAGGGTAAGCTTTGATTCGATTTGTTTGACCACAAAATGACAGCATTTTTGTGCCTTGTTGGGTTTGCTCATTGAAACTCTTTTTTTTCTTTGGCTCTTTCTCGCTTTCTGCTTGTTTTGCTCTGTTCCTTTCCTTCTGTTCCGGGCTGATTTCAGTTTTACGTAGCCGCAGCTTATCCACTAGCATGTATCAATAAGGGGACTTCAGAGCAATGTCGGCATTCGACGAGCATATTATATAATTTCGTAAAGTTGAGAACCAAACAACAATCAGTTTCAAGTGTTATTTTTTGTAAGGTTTGTTATGAATAATTTTATCGTAAAATTATTTTAAAAAAACACGGGAAATGATAACAGAAGTTTGTTTATCTTACATGCATTGTAATGGAAGACATTTTGAAACTGGAACTACTAAGCGGTTTAAGTTTGTTTTGTTGTGATTGATCATATTAGGTTAAAAAAAAACACTTCGAAAATCCAATTTAGATAATAATATTTTAAGTTTTAGCGATGAAAACGAAATAACTTTATAGTACTGCAAAAGATACGGTTTTTTTTTATTCAACAAAGCCTAAAAAAAAACAAGTAATTATCATATATACCAGCAGAAGAAATTGGAACTTGCAGTAGGTGTGAGACTTCAGAATAGAAACACTCTCAATACTTATCAATATCAATATATAGACTCATAAAAAAACGAGATTATAAATCAAATATTCAATGCTTCATAAATATTCCTCTGCATTGGGTTACTCCAGGAAATGTTCGTTTTTAATTTAATTTAATTTAATTCTTAGCGGATGCTATAAGCTGAGCAAAGTAATGGGGCCTCATTTGAAACGTTTTAATTCAGGCAAAACATGTCGCAAATTAAATTTTGCTATTCTAAAATATTCGTAACATTCGTGTAGAAGTCACGTATTGTGATTGGAAACCTAAAAAAAAAGCACTTTAGGCTCAAAATATTAAACTGAAGCGAAAGACACCCTGAAAAGGGGTCCATAAATTATTGTGTTTAATATATTCTAATCCTTTTGCGATTATTTTACGAGCGAGCAGCTATAAAAGGGATGACCAGTAAGCTCCCCCCTCCTGTTTGCCGTTACCAGCGCCGGCAACACACTACATTCAAAGCCCACTACGCACTACATCAAAAGTCGAGCGTCACAGCTTACCCTGATGGTACGGATAGTTGATTGTGCTGCGTGTACCCACGCCAGTGACACGCGGTCCGCTGTGACAGCTTTCCCTGACCGAGGGGGACAAGTGTTGCCAAACAGTCGAATAATGTAGCGATGCGATTAGCACGGGAACTTAATCAGCTACAAATGCGGTAAGCCCATTTTCCTCACCGTCCGCTTTGGTTTTCCCCCGCCTAACCGCATTACACGCGTGAAGTGTAATTAACTGTGGTTGAGTTTCAAATTTGTTTGACACACAGTCGCACACAGCCCCGCGTGTCGCGTCTGGTATTGACACATTCGCAGCCCGTTACGCGCGGGAGTCAAAAACCTTCCCTTCCCGCTTGCGTTTAGTTCAATTTCATTGCACCGCCCGCCCACGCCTAATCCTTTTGCCGCTCGCCCGTGCTAGGGTGTCTGTTTTGCACCCTTCCCCAGTCAGCTAAAAGTGTTTGTGTGTGGAAAAACGCCAAAAACCATATTGCATGGATCATTTTAATTTCTGTTCCGTGCTCGGATGGATGGGAAAAAAGGGGGCTCCCACCCCGGGCCCTAGCGTTCCAACGCCACCAACCACCTTTATTCCCTTCCACCCCTTTTCGCCCTTTCCCGTTTTTCTCTCCCTCCCGCCCCCCTTCCCTCCAACCCAAACGACCAGCATAATGAAGGGTGATGAGGATAATTACTTTCCATCAAATCATCACCATAAAATTGAGCTCACGCACACGCTAGATTAAGTCCCCGTGCCCAACGGTGGCTTGCGGCAGCCACAATCCTCTAGACTCCTGGGGAGGAAGGGGGAACGAAAGGAGGGGAAATAAAATAAAACACCCCAACCTTTTCCGAGCTCCGAGCAGATTCCGGCCGGACAGACATTTCCCGTTCGGTATTTGAATCCCAAACGGTGAAAAGTGCTGGAATCGAAATATGCAAAACTCACACACACACGTGCAACCAGTAAAGGACCAGTAAATACCACTAGCAGCGCGTCCCATTCAGCGGTGAGATAGACGGGACGAGAATGCAGCCGGGGGAAACAAATCCACAAATTTAATTGGAAACCATCACACCGAAAGAGGATGCAACAACACTCGAAAGAAAAAAAAAAAACTGGGCAAGGACACGAGGTTTAGCAGTTCGAGAAAAAAAAAAAAACGAGGGAAAAAGGTTCATCCAAAGTTTGGAAAACGAAGTCGACCGTTTCCACCCTGCTTTCCCAGCGGAACACACGTTTTCCGGTCATGATTTTCCAAGAACAATTTGTGGAACAATTTGTGATCTCTCCATCCGCAAAGGTCACCAGAGAAAGAGGGGGTAGCGAGAGAGAGGGAGGTAGGTGTTGGGTGTTGGGTTGGTATTTCAATTTTGGGCCTACCCTCCCCCCCCCCTCTCTGGAAAACGTCCTCCGCAAAAGGGGCCGGAACACAAAACGCTAAATACTTGCATGGGCATCTGCCAACGCTAGGGAAGCGGCTTTATTATGGATCGCCCGAAAATTGAAAACATATTTTCCCCTCGGCTGCTCGAGATTCCTCGCGCAAAGCCTGCCTTTTCGCTCCCGCGTGCTCTGGGGGAGGTTTTCTTTTTTTTTTTTTTAATAAGATCGATCGCTTTTGTTGATTGAGTTTCGAGTGGAAATTAAATTGTATCCCATTCGCCACATTCAGTCTGGAGTGGCGCAGCCGAAAGAGGAGGGGAGGGAGAGAAGGAGAACGTGTATCAATGGACGGCGTAAGGATATCTTGAGAATGTTTTTAAAAAAAAAAAGCGAAAAGGAAGGATAAAATTGCAGAAACAGATATTTCGAATTAAGATAAACTGTCTTTTGACAGTACAGTGGAGTGTCTCTCTGTCTCGTATTCTCAGCCCTTCCTTCCCAACTCCCCCCCTTCCGGGAAGGTCCTGTCACAACGTTAAAAAAAAAGGACGAAAAGGACGCGCTGGAGAGCGTTCCGGAGTTTCGTTCGCCGAGCGTGTAAAGGAAATGTAATACCTCTTGAGCGAGACTATTGTGCTAACTCGAGGAAAAATAAATACTCACCCCTTAAGGAAGGGAGAGGAGCGAAAAAATCAGCATCCCTTCAAAAACGGTGACTAGAGGGGCGTTTTTTTTTTATCGTTCGTTCTTCTTTCGCACTGCACTGCAACTTTACCCTTTTTATAAATAATAAAATAAAAAAGTATATAAAAAGATGAGCTGCTCGCAAGCAAACAAACGGGCCTGCACACCACAATACAGCAGCAGCAACACAGAACAGCCCTCAAAGACGGACGGAAGGACAGCGCACGGTCTAAAACAGAGGTTAAAAAGAAATTAAAAAAGGCACACACACACACACGAATGCCAGCACGATCCCTCGCTCGTTTAGGGGCTGATTAAAACATTTTGCATTATAATTAAACGCCGCTCGACGTACACACACACACACACACTCTCAATTGGCTTCGGCGAGGGTCACTTTACTTTTAATTTTTCCTGCTTCCACGGGGCGGAGTTGTTATTAATTATTTGTGGTTTAATGCTTTCCTCACCCCCTCCCCCGTGTGATTAAGGACGCTGCTGGTGAGGATTAAAAATCGATTCGGAATAGAGCTGCGAGTAGATCGCACCTTATTGCAACTCTCTTACCATTCGCTTACCGCTTAAAGCGAGCGGAATGGGAAGGCTGCAATCGAAACGGCACGCCTTGCTGCATCCGTTAAGCGGTACCGGCCGAGCAGGGCTTCTGTTTCGGCGCAGCAAAATAATGGAAGCATAGAAAAGACGTCGGAACAGACGGGCACACTGGTTGAGCGATTGAGTGTGGACCGCTGGACATAATGCTTCCCGCAAGGCGCTAGCTGAATGGGGGTTTTTATTTCATTTTGAACAGAACTGTTAAACAGCATCAACAGGGGAAAATTCCGTTGCGAAAGACGTACGTTGAAGAAATCGTGTGCAGTTTCGTTATTTTGAAACCGTTTCCTCACTAATAGATGGACGCATTACATTGTAAGCAGAGCTTATGTTCTGTCTAAAGGGTGTATTATATTAAAAGAATGGATTTGCTTCCGTTTAAGGAGCTCTGGTATAAAGGTTGCCTTTCAAAACAAAAAAGTCTCTTTTGTGTTCAACTCTTTACTTCCCACAATTTTGATACCATCCTCACGCTATAGCGTCCCTCGAATGGGAACAAACACAGCGGATCGATGGTATCAAGCCGTCCGATCGAGTTGGGAACGTTCGTGAAGAGGAGGAAGATCGTTTAGAGTGGTGAGCGCTAATGCATTGTTGTAATTATCTTTTTTTTTTTTTAACGGAAACGTACCAAGCTAATAATGGTTTCAAATGTCTGTTAAGATAATCGATTTAAAAAAATATATACAAATTTGGATTATGATAAATTTGTATGATAACTGTCAATTTCTGTCATTATGTTGCACAGTTGATTGACGAAAAATAAAATCTTTTTTTTTTAAGATTGAAACAGATGGTTCTACGGGACTAAGTAAATTTATTTGTTATATTTAACAATTTTTTTGATACGATGAAAAATAGCACAAGAACAAAAAAAAAACCAAAATGTCCGTACGATATCATAGACTGGAAGGAGCTGTGGATGATCATGCGGCAGTACAGCTTTCCTGAGAAGTTGGTACGGCTACTAGAGGCAACAATGGTACGGCTACTAGAGGCAAAACTGTGCAAGGTGAGGATCTCAAACATGTTGTCGGATCCGTTCGAATCCCACTGGGGTCTGAGGCAAGGTGATGGACTCTTCTGCCTCCTTTTCAACATTGCTCTGGAAGGTGTCACGAGAAGCGCGGGTTTCGACATCGGTGGCACGATTTTCACCCGCTCTCTCCAATTCCTCGGCTTCGCGGATGATATCGACATCATCGGGCGGAACACTAGAACGGTGTGCGAGGCGTACACCTGACTGAAACGAAGATCCTGCTTTTCGCAGTGTAGCAGTGTATCAGTGGACGGTGACGAACTTGAGGTAGTTGAGGAGTTCTGCTACCTCGGCACTGTCGTTACTTGGAACAACAACGTTAGCTGTGAAATCTGGAGGCGCACTGTTCAGGGGAATCGTACCTACTACGGACTCCACAAACTCCTGCGGTCCAGATGGCTATTAGACCGGTCGTCCTCTATGGGCATGAATCTTGGACTCTGCTCACGGAGGACGCCAACGCCCTCGTTATCTTCGGTGGCGTGTGTGAGCACGGTTTGTGGCGGAGAAGGATGAACCACGAGCTAGCTGAGCAATATGGTGAGCCGGTGGAAATTCTGGAGAATGCCGAACACATGCCCCATCAAGAAAGCGCTCACCAGCGACCTGCCCGGCACGAGACGACGAGGAGCCCTGCGAGCTCGGTGGATGGACCAAGTGGAGCAGAACCTCCATCAGATGCGACCGGGGATGGAGGGTTGCAGCCATGGACCGAGTGACCTGGAGAACGATTTGGTGACCAGGCCATGTCAGCACGACGTGCTCAACTATGAGCGTGCCAGCAAAGAAGAAGAAGAAGAACCAAAATGGCTGCCTCGATGATGTCCGTCGATCGGCAGATCAGCGAAGCTACGGGCACAGTGGTCTACCTCTGAGTAATAGGCGGACATTACATATTGTAACTTGCGATTTGCATTGGATTTTCACTTACTAACTTACTTTCTAAACACTTTACTTGGGTTACTAATTCAACACTTGCAATCGATCTGACTTTCAAAAGATCGAATGAAAAAGATGGACCTGACGAAACAATTCGGTCGACATTATTTTTTATAATTTACAATTAACCATTACGTAATAGTTTCGCGTGCTGACAAAAACTGTGTTAAATACTACAACTTAAAAAACTTATAACGTAAAGCGGGGCAGCTAAGGGCAGCTAAAATTTTATTGATAATATATTGATTCCAAAATTTATATTTTAGAATATTTAATGAAAATTTTAATGGAGAACAAATGATTCTATCAATTATTTCAAGTTATTTTTACTTGTTTTCCAAAATTACGCTTAAAACCCTTTAATTGAAGCCATCTGGTTAATGTTGTTGTTGTTTCATATTTCTAGCGAGGAATAAAAATCTATAATAACTAATATCAATTGTATATTGAGTTTTAATCGTGTTAGGGTTATACTCTTTGTAAGATAGTAATTAGTATTTCCTTTAATTATCATTCTCATTTAATTCCAAGCGAACCGGTTTTGGTCCTATTTTAAAACATTCTACAATTAAAATAGCGAAAGATGAACGATTTTTCTTTGTAGTTGCAATGGATAAAACTCATGACAATAGCGACTTTATTATAAGAACGTTACCGAGACAAAACATTTTGAATCAAACTGCATGATCCTGAAATAAAACTAAAAAGACCTCATTTGGATGAAATTAAACATCATTGTGCAATGAATAAAATATCTTCCACACTTGAAGAAATAAACGCTTTCTTTAAAATCGCCCCATAATACAAGCGCTACCGACGATCGATGAATCGCCACAAAAGCTGCGAACAAAGCACTGCAATCTAAACAGTAAACTAACACTTAAATTGCACGCGAGTAACGCACACAAGGAAAGGGGAAGGGAGAAAAAAACATGCGCCCAGGTGTAAAACGATTGTCGATCGAACAGAAACCATCGACGGTGGCGCACAGCAAGCACACCGGCGATTGTTCGCGAGCGAAGGCAGCACCAATGCAACGAGTCAAAACGTCAACTACAGGCAGTGAGAGCAAAATTACAAATGGGGGAAAGCCACAAGACCAAAAACAGAAATAGCGACGACGCCCTAATTGAGCCGAACCTTGTTAAGAGCTGTTTATGTCTCGATAAACAAAGCGTGCGATTAGTAGGAAAAGGTAAGCCACACTAGCACATGCACACACACACGTGTACGGGTTTTAAAAAGAGAGAACAAAAAGGATATATTGATTCCGCACGGTCACGCAGTGATGCATTCGCAAGGATACCATTCTTGTTCCGGTTTTGGCAAGCGCAGAACGCAGGGCGAACGGTGTGATTTGATTAGAATGAAAGAGTGTGCCAAAGAGAGGGAGAGAAGGAGGGAGAGAGTGAGGGAGGGAAGGAAAACAAAATCAATTAAAATCCACACACAAAAGCAATACGGGGAATGTGAAGTTTCTTTTTCCAGAGAATATTTTTTTTTGTGTGGAAAACCTAGCACCAGCCGAGGGCAGAACCAGATCCACTTCACTGCGCGAAAGGCGAGACGAGTGCAGGGGCGCTCGGTCGCAGACGGTTGTAAACCTTCCGATGAATGAAACCCGAGCCGAACGTGATGAGAGTGGATATCGAGATGGCAACTTATACTGCTGTCGAGGGCTGAAGGCAGGGAGAGGGTGGGAGAGAGCGAACAAAAAAAAACACACACACACACATACAGCCCAAAATCACCACCCGAACTAAACGCCACAGGCACAGAGAAAGAAAATCAAACCAAAGCCGTTGGCCCTCACCGGAGATCAATGAATCTAACAGTAGGCGAAGGTTAATACCGGCAAAGGTTGAGGGAGTGTACGGGGCGAGTTCTTCAACACACTGGTGTGCTGCTTGTGTGCACAATAAATTGCTGCTGCTGCTTCTTGGTTCGATTCGTGGGACAAAGGGGGGTGAACCGGCGGGGGAGCAGCGATGTTGATCCAGTGCTTCCAGCATCCCTCCAACCCGGATCAGGTTACGGGGACAGGAAGGGACAGTGCAAGGCACTGTTTGTTGTAGCGAAATTGGGTTTTCGGGTGCATTTGCCCGGTGGCCCGGTGGCAGGTAGCAGCCTGCTGCAGTAGCCGTTTCGGTTTTAATCCACTTTTCGATACAATAATAGAGCTATTGGATAATTGCAGGTTTTCGGTGGGTTCGGGTAATTCATCGCACAATGCAATTTGTGGCTAAGAAACAGTTTGCTGTCTAATAGAAGCACAAACGACAGGAGGTCGCATAAACGTGAAATCGATACGGAGTGCAATTATACAAAAAAAAGACCAAATGCTATGTCCAACAAAACCTCAATGTTTCAATATTGCCCTAATATTCTGCATTGTTCCGTAAGCTTATTCTGCTGTTCTGTTTGAATTGGAAAATACAATAGCTATTAGCGCGTATTGATGTCTTCCCGTGTGATTAAGTTTGATAGACTTGTTGTTAGCCTCTTTTTTCGAGGAAATTTAAAAACATTTTAACCTAAACCAATTCCACCGCTTAACGCAAAAGCGAGGAAACGACCCCTTTCTTAGTCTTTACATTTCTGATTTAGTGTTTTTGTTGCATCTAGGCAAAAATTATTACTGTCGCTGGGTGAGCCCAAAAACACAACATTGCAGGACATGTTTGAACTATAGATTATTGCAGCCAAACCAAATCCAATTAATAAAGCTACAGCCGTTGCTACAAAAGATTACTAACAAGTTCAAGACCTCTTGGAGTTTTTAGACAACGAATTAAAACCAAAATCTCTAGATCATTTGCAAGGAAATAATATAAAGACCCTAGAGCACTACCATCCTTTAAACAAACAACAATAAATGTATTTGGTTTATTTGGAAGTAGATTGAATTATAACTGTTTTAAGCTGTTGGCATATTTTTATTGTTAGACATATTGGTAAAATCACTAGCACTAGCATTCCACGCAAATCAGTACACGCTTGTTCGCAAATATTAAAGTCCGGTCAGTTTTCCAGGTTTGACTAAACAACACCCTTCAATAACACGATTTGAATGCTCGAAATGCATAACGAGTCATTTAGGCTTCCGATATTTTCTTCTGTTGTTCTATCTTTACAAACAAACAAACAAACAAACAAACAAACAAACAAAATCTAAAGATTTTATTAAGTTGTTAAAGAGTGGTAAAAAAGAAGAGAAGATAAATTGTGTACCTCAATGAAACATAATGATAAACAGTGATGGAAAACTGATCAGCTATTGGCACAAAAGTTTGTAAACTCTGTTAAAAAAAGATTTAAAAAAAATTTATCGCAAACACAAGTAGGCAACCCCTTTCTTAGTACCTCATTAGGTATTTTTATTTTTTTTTTTGTGATATAAAACAATTTTATACATTTTTCAGAATTTCCGACGCCGTTTGCTGTACGATTGTTGTAATTTAAATAAACATTTAGATAGACAGTACAAAACACTTTACGGGGATCGTAAAGAAACTCAAAATTCCAAAAAAAATAAAATAATTCTTAAATATTCTGTTGGAACGGTTAGTCCGTGTTGCTAATATTAATTAAATTAAAATAATGAAATTAGTTAAAAAAATATGTCTTTTATATTCTCAATTGTAGCAAAATAAGTAATAAAATCCCCATGCTCAGAATAAATCATAGTGTTTAGATCAAGAAGAACATAAACGATCTTTTGGATTTGAACCAGCGACACCAATGTACTTAAATCGTAACGCTTTTTACCAGAGCTAAGAGGCTTCCAGCGTAACGTATCGCTACAAACCAATTTGAATCACCCGCGCTACGCAACACGCGGAAAAGATTATGACGGTTTGATTGGAATCACTTGCTAAGGCTTCAGCAATGTAATTAAAAGAGCCTGCCATTGCTGCTCCTTTGTAATTGATATTTGCAAAGCCAACAAAACAAAAAGTACAATCAATCAAAAATGTGCTTGACGTGTACTTACCGGGGCTGTCAGGTTCGCTGCGATTGGGTGAGTAGGCCGAGTGCATATGCTCCGAACGCAGCCGCTGCACGTCCGTGTCTGCAAATGGGTGGAAAGCGGAAACGTTGGACAATGTGAAACAATTGTTCGGTTTCGAAAGAGCCCACCGGCCAAAAACTGACCTGCGTCGGCCGACGTGTAGCTGTGGTGTGTGGCGCTTTCCGCATCGTTCGGTGGCGATGGAATGCCGCCGTGAAACTGGCCCACCGACTGTACCGCGCCCGGATCGCTCGGCGGTGTCTGGCCCACGCCGTGCACGCCGGTGGTGCCGTAGAGCAGGCCCAGATCGCGCACCTCGTTCTCCTCCTGCGCCTGCTGTCGACGGAGTGCAACCTGTCGCAACAACCAAAATGGGACGTTCAGCAAGGGCGTAAGCCCCGGAATAGTGGCGGCAGCATTCCAGACGGGGGAACACTTACCTGCGCGGCCATCACGCGCTGACGCTCCGCAATCAAGGTACACTTCGCACAGACGCAGTCCCGCCAGCGGCAGTAGCGCTTGTGTCCTTTGAGGGCGCTCACCTACACATTCCGTGTGTCCGGACCGCAAGATCGACGTCAAGCGGGAGGGAGAGAAGAGAAGAATGCAAAACGGGAAACGGGGACATTAGTGGGAGACAGTCAGCAGGATGGCTACGCAGCGTTGGACACTGTATACCCAAAGAACTGGGTGCATTTCTTGAGTGAGACAAACACAAAAGGTGTATTGTTTTTTAGGTGGAAGTTGGGAGCAAGAAGTTGTTGGTGGCTGAATGATTTGGATTGTTAATTTGTTCGTTCAATGTACCTCACGGGAGTTGCCTTTTCTGTTCGCACCGAGTACGGACTCCCTCTCTCTCTTTCTCTCTGTCTCGGTTGATTGGTGGGGCTACTATCATTTCCTCCTTTCGCTTACCGCAGCCACAAAGGCGGAGTGGGTCAGTTGGAGGGGGCTTTTCTTTCCATTTTGCTACCACTGTACAACCGTTTTCCCCCACCCCGAGGAGCTGCCTACCTAGCATAGCTTGTGTGACGTACTGACTTGAAGGTTGGAAGAGGGAATGGGAACAAGGATACTATGTGAATTAGTTTCACATTGAAGGGTAGTGCAGTGAGTAAACCTTTTTTTCTCTATTCACAAGAACTAAATCTAAGAATCTGGATACTAGAGGCGCTCATACGATTCTGATAAATCATCTCGCTTTAATGCTACTTTGGAACAAGAGGATCCTGATAATTTCCTGACTTTTTTCTGACTGAAGCTAGAAACAAGCGAGTTCTTCGTAGCTTCCCTTACCATCAGCAAGAACTGGGCAGTAAATCCATCACCCAAGGCAAACTTAATTTGATGCCAAGAGACCATTGGTTTCTTGGTTACTTCCTTTCTTTTGCGGCAATAACTAGCAAAACAATTCTGGATCCTACAGCAACCACTTCCTGCAGAAATTCTAACGAGATAGATATTTTTCAATTTCAGTCCTTTTTAGCGATATACCTATTTTTCTTTATTTTTATAGAGACTTTGACCGTCAGGCTAACATTCGCCTCTCTTTAGCAATATACGGACGGTTCTAGGGAAAGTTGCTTTTATTGTGACTAGTCAACATGAACTAAACTTGAATCCATGGTTGAGGAGAGCTCTAGTAGGTTATTAATATCGTACACTGAGTTTTTGGATCCTTGCAAAAGCTTTTAAGGTGTGGATGTGCTTGGATTATGCAAAAAAATTGGAAACAGTGTGAGAAATGTTTAGGAACACTCGTTTCTTCTTTTATAGCAAGAACTTAATTCTGAATCCCTGATTAAGATTTCCTTAAATAGTTAGATTTTGTAGTTGGAGACTTTGTTATTTCTTGAGATCTTCTTTAAGTCCACTGATCACTGAAATTAGGAACATTGGATAAAGAGACTATTCCTGAGACGATCTTAAAAATCGTTGCTTTGAAATCACTGGACACTGAACTCTTGTACTCTAAGGGAGGTATGGCTTGGATGGTACAGACTTGTTTTCTTTTCTGGCAGATACAGACAACCTAGAAACCATGGAACAATGACCATCTTTCAGCTCTGTGTGCGATGTGCTTGATTTGGGTTGATGTTGAAGTTGTGTTTGGTAGGTAGTCTGCGCTCAAAAGCCTAGAACTTTCTTGCATTTCCTTTCGATAACTGCTTCAGAACTTCCGTACTGAGCTTCAGAGAGCTAGCGAGACCTAGAATCGTCACATCTCTTGGCTTTCCACCGCCAATCACTACGACTAAACATCACTCCCGGGGGCGAGACCTTGCAATCTCTACTACTGGCAAGTTCCTGCCACGAAACACTGTTGTCCCTGACTGCTGCGCCTCCTGCACGGTGGATGACTTTGGGGGGGGGGCTTGCTGGCCATTTGGGGGGGACGCCACACTTACCACTCCATGGTTGCGGCACCGGGCACACTTGGGCGTGCGTTGATAGCGTTCCGAGGCGGCCCGCAGGAAAAAGGCTGGCGGCAGCGCGCCCAGTACCGGATGCTGCTGCATCAGGTTCGACATATCGACACCGCTCGGCAGGCTCATCATGTATGCTCCACAACCCGCGCGAAAAAGGGAGGAGAGGGGAGGGGAGGGGACAGTCGTGGGAGAGATCAAAGCAACGGGAAGAAGAAGAAGAACAACACGCCAACAGGGAAAAAGGCCAGGTGCAAGTGTTGCCAAGAGACACGTGGCGTTTCCGCCACGTTGCGTGCACAACTGACGAGCGCAAGGGTGAAATGTTACAGCTGTTGCGTCCAAAATCACAAATCACAAAACAGACACACGCACAAAGGCACACGCCTACACACACGCACGCACCAAAACGGCAGCAACGACGAGATGCTGACAAGCGGTCGCTTCACTACTGCTGCTGCTGCGGCTGCCGAGCGTAACACATTCCTCGCCGAACATTCAAAAGCAACTGATTCAAAAATGTTTCAACAATTGCCACATCCCGCATCTAAGCGCTAAGAGCCTAAAAATCGGTTAAACAAATAGGAAGCGTGAGGAGGGGTGCGCCGAACGAGCACGATGACGAAAACGGGGCGCAAGTAAAGGTTTTTCTACGCTTCGGGCAAGAGGGCAGGGAAGCACGGCACAAAAAAAAGGGGGCGCGGGGTTCGAAACAGAAGCAAAGCGTAGAGGCTACAGATAAAAGAAAAAAGGGGAAAGGGAGGCGAAGGAGTGGACAGCGAGCGGGCAACAGGGCAACACGAAACCCCGAAAGCCATCCTCCAATTGGTTGGCTACGGTGCGGAACGACGGTTTGTAGCGCCCGGTGTAGCGAAACCGTGGTCCGAGCGGGACGGCCTGCGGTGCGCTCGTGTGCCCGGTTCGCATGCAACACGCTTGGTGCAACGGAGACGACCGGAGGTTTTGCCTTCGCAACATTGAAACGCTTTGTGCCAAGGTGAGTACAAGCAGCTGGTTGGGGCGGGTAGGACGGCCCGGGGACCACTGTGTGCTGTGCGCACTTCCGCAGCGCTCTCGCTCACGCACACGGTGTACATAGGGAAGAATACAATTGTACAACTCAGCCAACCAAAAACGCTTAAGCGCGCTGGAGAAAAGTCCGGTGGAAATAGCGAAAGACAACACCCTACTGAGACCATGTATCGCCTTGGGATTTTCTAAGGGGAGGGGGGAAGGGTGGCAGGGTGAGGGGAGGGGGGGGGTGCTAGTTACACACACATTTACTAGTTCGGGAGTGCGTGCACGATCGAGGACGAGGCTTCCACCGCCTCCCCTCCCCATCCTTCCAGGACGCTCGCTATTATGTATCGACACGATCGGAAACACTTTTGATGGATCCTTATTTAGTAGCGCAACATTATTGATCCGGCTGTCTCTCTCTCTCTCTCTCACACACACTCTTTCTGCACCTTTCGCTCTCTCTCGCGTATCCTGCCGCTTTACATTACAGCAACACACATCACATAGTGTAGCGCGAGCAGTGGGCATACCGTTTTATTTTTTTCTTTGCACTCAACGCCTCTAAAAACCGCTTCACAACAACACTACGCAGTGTACATTGTAGCGTTGTTAGTAAAACTTTCACCCTGGCCGCTTGCCCCCATTGTTCGCTAGGTGCTGGGCGCCGGCGCCGGAAAGCAAATTTCTGGGAATGCTCGCGCCCAGGATGCATTCCTGCCGATATGAGCGAACAAATAATACGTCGGGCGATCAATGTTTCAGTGTTGCTTTTGGATGTACTTTGGGTGGGTAGGAGGAAAAAAGGGTAGTAATTATTACAGTTGCAAATATTTTTGTTTTGCCCTAGACGTGGGTATCACGAAAGCAAAGCGATTTTAGCAGGATGTAGCGTTTTCGTGGCTTAGAAAGAGAACGATTGGCCAGGAGAGCGGAATTTATCATTATTAACGCTACGTATTAGCTTTATGACTAACTAAAGCCCTTTAGGAGCGCCTCGTAGAAGCCGCAGAAGTACAGTACAGAAGTACAGTACAGAAAATAGGAATTTAGTGCCAGTCAAATAACGTGTAATGTAGATTAAATTTACGGGCTAGTCGCTGTTAGCAATTCTTGTAGGATTAGGATTGTCCTAGGAGGTGTACCTTCTATCAAATATGCTCCCCGACAGTTAAAATAAAACACAAAAAAAACTTAACAAACATCCAAATTTATTAAATCCCCTTCAAACCCCTTCTGAGACGACACACTTCACTTCCAACGAACAATCCAATCATCGAAACACATATTTAAGCTATACTCCGGGAAGGGCTTTAGTTCTCGTTGCGAATTAGTTTTGGCGTCTTCAATGATACCGAAACGGCGTTCCGTTCACAACGATCGCTGGTGCATGATCGTGTTGCAAAATCCCAACTGTTGTTGCACTACAAATCTGATCGTTTGCGACGACCAGTAGATCTCTCAAACGCTTTATAACGCCTAGATGATATTTTCTATTGCCGTTGATGTTTTCTTCAGCGGAATAGGTCGAAAGCCGTCCCGAAACGAAGCGCATTGTTCACTTCTTCTCCCCCCGTTTTTGGAACCATTTATACCCTTCTTATACTTGAGCTATACCGACAGGGTTTAATCGCCAATGTTTTTTCGTTCAACGTTTTGTTCAACGTTCCGGCACAGAGAAATTTGTAAAAATCCAAAATTTTCACAAAAATCTTTTTGGTTGACAAAAGGTTGACGTACTTCTAACGATGTCGTAACCAAACTAAATGACACATATCAATAAACAACTGTGACAATCTGGGATATTTTTTTTTAATATTCTCAGAGAGAAAATAGAATTTAGACAGAAGATATAGCTATGGCGTGTTCTAGGTGGGATATTTAAGTCCACTCAACATTACATTGAAACTAACAACAAGTATGATAAAACTTATTAGTTAAGTTTATTATCCGGACAGTATCTTTACAAGGTTTTCTTATTATCTATACATTACATGTAAACGCCCATGGGCTGTACACGTTGCCATAATGTCAAACATGGTATAACTGTCGTAGTCTAAGAGCTCTTCTGTCCAGCGAGTTGATAAAGATTGGAGACTCAGTAGCAGACAGCTAGGTGCGAGTATCTCAAGACATCCAAGGGAGTAGCCTTCAGATGTTCCGACCATTCGTCAGCGGAAGGGACTACACTAGCGTATCCAGTAACTGAACAAACAAGAGGTAAATCCCAGGCGATAAACAATTCTCTTGTAAAATGTTTATTTAAGCCAAATACTTGGTTTGTTCCAGGTTCCAAAGATTTGAATTGGGGTCCTAGGCTCGAGACTAGGCTGTCAAGAAGAGGATGCCCCGAATCGCCGATGGAATTAGTTCTTAAAAATGTTTGATTGTTAATACTATAATCAAAGCCTATATTCCTTGCCATTGTGAGGACACCACTAGTTGATAGTTGATAGTTTTGATAGTTGATAGTTTTGACTAGTTGATAGACCGTATTGCTAGTGCATTTTAAATGAACGAATGTCAATGAAAGTCAATGAATTACTTTGCATAATGATTATAGAAAATATTAAAAGCAAGATAAGAGGATTTTTGAAGGATCTCAAGATTTTTGAGGAAAGAAATTGAGCTCGAACCAATCGTTTAATAGTAAATTGAAAAGCTTTGAAAGTGTTACACGTTACATTCAACAACTTCAGCTACCAACAATGCTTATTCTAACCAGCTTTGCTAGTGACGTGCTGTGAGACCAGCCTCTCGAGAATTCCCCAGAACCTCGCTGTGTTCGTTCGCTGACAGCTCTTCTCTACTGTTGACATAATTTTTCCTTCTATTTATTCATCGTTTAGCTCTTCATTATTTGTTTCATGAAAATGAATGCAAAAAAAATGCAAAATGAAATAAAATATCTACATAAAGTAACTCGTTGTGCATGCTTGGGCAAAATTTCCTGGTAATTGCTGGAATGCTGCCTGTTACTTAAAATACAAGCAATAAATTAGCTGTGTACCATTCGCTGGACATCGTGTCCAGCAGTTACATCCCAGTTGCCAGCGGTGAACCCGTAATATATTGTAGCTGTAAAACTGAACCTATAATTCCTCAGGCGACAAGTTAGCCGAAACGACAGGTCCAAAAACCGATAAATTATGTAACTTTTCAATGGGAGGAAGGTGAGCAAAGTGTTATACATCCAGCATCCAGCAGTTCGCACGATCGAACAGCGCGGGTTTGGCGGGGTTTGCCATTTTTAAGGAGTGGCATATTCGATATGCACGAATCCTGCCGCCTTCTTGCAGCACATAGCGGAGTCGTAGAGACGATGCACGATATATGGACGAGCGGTCAAAGACAATAACCGACTGGGGCAGGCTATATTATATTCCATCCCACCCCGTCCCCGGGAAAGTAATAACCCCACCGGTCGCCAGGGCACGTGGTAAGATATATTTTTACGTTCACACCAGATCGAAATTCCTCTGGAAGTGGTGTATACATGTGAATGTGCTTGAACAATAAAAAAAGCGGAACAACTCCAGCGTTGCATGTATTCGACTTCATATTGCGCCTTCATCGCAACCGGGGAGGAAACCCGAAAGGAAAATGTCTCACAATGTATTGAACGCCAGGGAGGCAAGAAGGATAAACACGTACGCTTATCGTCAACCTCGGAACGTTGCGCGGGGCGATTGTAATTGTCCTGCAACAGAATATCAGTGTACTATCTGTATACTGTGCCTGCCTTTACCAGACCAGAGGGCCAGAGTTTCACCAGAAGAGCCAGAAGAAGAGTGACTCCGAAATCCGATGCGAAGATGGTTCTGGCGCGAACGGGACGACACGTGTCGCAACGCGCACCGCAACGCGATGGAAAAGCAGGCGTGGCCTAGCGCGAACTGTTTCCACAAACCTCCCCTTTCCGGGAAAAACGGAACTTACAGCTTGGGGGGGAGCTGGAAAAAAAAACTGGAAACAGTTTCCGGCGCCGACGAAAGCCGCGTGCAAAAGGTCCGTTGGATCGGTACATTATGTGGTATAAGTCCTGTCTCTGGACGTTCGCCATCGCCATGGCGGGCGGCAAGGACGAACGGGGATATCCTCTCGAGCGTACAGTTTCACTGTATAACATGTACAAGGCACAAAGGGTCCAAAGGCGGCAGAGGAGAGTCCGTCCGGGAGACGTCCTGGCGAGCGGGCATCAGGCGCTCCCGAGCTTGGGGTGTATAATAACCATTTGTAGCTATAGCTCTCCGCGCCCGGTGGTCGTTTTTATTGTGCCGGAATGCTACATCCGTCACGACCATCGCCATGGTGAACTATAAATTCCCATGCACACCGTACATAATCCTGGAGTGGCCTTGCTTCTCACTGTGCATTGTTTTATTCCTGGATTTGTGGTTTCTCCTGCCCTCAAGTATTTGCTTGAGTGGGGGGGGGGGGGTGAATATTGGATGTTTCTATTTTTTAAGGGCAGTTAAAATTTCTAATTGTTTGAAGCTGGAACTGGAGCGCTGGTTTTGGAAGGCTTTTACTGGAGCTCTGTGTTGAAACGATTCGGTTCCGGCTGGTAAGGCAACGCACTACAACCTTTTCAGTGCCATAGACCACTCAGGCATCAGGCATACAGTTTTATGACGGCCCACAGTTGAGTCACTAATGAGAATTAGTACTAGGGAGAAGGAAAATATCTGTTTTTTTTTCTTCTGGTCGGGAGGCATCTTGGAGGAACTTCAGTACTTCAGACCTTGAACGTAGGTACAGACGGATACCTTAAGGTTAGCTTAAGATATCTTTATACTTATAGAAATCTCTCATAACATGCATAATCCATCAAAATATGCATTAATCGTTTGAGGATGTTTTTAAAAAGTGTTGTTTGTTTTTTTATTCAAACATAAAACATATTTTAACCGGCATAGTGGAGATATATGCGGGAAAGAACGGGACGACGGTCACCTGATATGGTTCAAATCGACACCCTCTCGAAAATATTCACAAATCAAAATCAACTCTTGTTTATATTGTACAAATTGTTGTGATTTTAAGGTATTTTAAAATAATTTGAGTTTTGTACCTCAAAAGAGTTCTTGATTTACAAAACAATTTTGAATGGTGTTGGCGCTCTTCGCGGCATTCATTGTTTGTTCCATCTCATTAGAATTCCATTGACTTCAGGAAGCGTTTTCGACGGTAGCTAGTTGGTATATGATGAATAAAAATCTGTTAATTTGCGCAGTCCGTCCGTCATTCCCACAACGTGGTAAGTGTTTCCTAAAACCCCAAAATAGAGAAATTTTAATTGAATTTATCATCTGGTGAAATACCAGATGTCTGATTGACAAGCAATATGTTTTAAGATATTAAACCCTTTAGATGAAACCCTCAAGTTTCGTAGTAGCAAAATTACATCTGAAAGCGCGTACAAGACTGAAACGTTTTTTTTTTTTTGTTAATTTGACAGGTTGAACGTTTAATGTCAAAATGAATAGCGGAGTAATTGCATTTTGCATTATTTCAATATTTTTAAAAAGCTGCCATCTTTAAATTCTATCAAAAGTCCATTCTATCACATATACCACATTGTTTGCAGACTAGCTACTTGTTTCTCTGTCATTCATTTCCTTTCCGATTATTTTATATGTATTTAAAATTTAAATATTCAAAAAAATCTTGGTTGTAAGTTATTTGCTAAAATTAAACAACCCACTCGACCCCTTCTACTGATGTCACGGCGACCCATCATGTTGTAAGAGGTTTGCTTCTTGTCCAGTAACCAAGCATTCTAGTGACGAGATGAAGCATTCGGAATCGGATTCTATGTTTCAATCCCTAGCCGGATCGGTCCGAGCTTGATCCAGAATTCAGGAGCGAGATTCCTCAGATCCGGCCCGGAACTATCATCCAACTGGAATGCCATAGAGCAATGCGTAAATATGATACCTCTACAAGTTCTTCACAAAAAAGTAAGAGAAACTCTTCCAAAGGTGAGTCTTCTGGTAAACATATTGCAGAAAAAATTTATACAACTTGGTGTTGGAAACAATACTGAACCCACAAAAATGAAGTTGTTCATTATGAAAGAAGGAATGTTATTAGATCCACTCATACTTCTCACAAAAAAAATTAAACGAAATGCTGTTCATAAAAAAGTCGTTTTATTTCTCAATGTATAGAATTAATCAATTATTAAAATGATAATTAAAACAATTTACAATTTAAAACACAAATTCAAACAAACTCTCTACAAAGACAATAACTATTAGAAGGCACGAAATACACATTAAGGTAGGAAGGATTCGGATCGGATTTGGAAGATCAATCCCCCATCCGGATCCGCATTATTCGGTTCGAATCCCCCTGTGTGGAGTGAAAATTCTCATCACTGAAGCAATGCAACACCTCCCACAGCTCCACATCTGCACAAACTTTTGATTGACGCACGGTCGACGAAATCATTTCACAAAAGTAACACCTCACCCGCATGGGACGCTGCGATAAGTTTTCGATATAATGCCAATGGGACTGCCGAGTGGACTGCAAGTTTTTGTGTTTCTCATTTAAACACAAACACTCACACAAGAGAAAAAAGGGGTGATGTCTCCATAACAGGGCTATCGGGTTGGTCATTTCGCTGGTTGCCTATCGATGGTACGCGCCGGACGCTGCCCGAAAGGTGTCACTTTTGGGGCACCCGGCAAAACAAAGACGAACTGACAGGCACGAGAACACTGTCCCGGGTGCGGTTGGAGTGATCCGAACCAGAGGCGATGGCGATAAGCCGGTCGACAGGACCAAATAAAATAACTTGTGGAGCAGCGTGGTCCGAAGAAGGGGACTGGTGGACGGTTGACGTGTTAGTCGCTTTTTGATGTGTTTTTCGTTATCGGAGTTGCCCCATTAGAGTGTCGTCTGACCCCGCCTGGGTAACGAGCACGGTGACTGTCGAGAGTGAGGTTATTTCAGAAGTTATAAAATGTATTGTTTCCTTCCGTCCTCTTGGGGGGGGATCCAGGGAAGTGGGGAATGTATCCGAAACCGAAACACTTTGATACATTTCAATCTCGTAAACGTTCAAACAGAGATTTTTTTTAAGGGTATCTGTGCTTTAGGACGTCATAGTAAAAATGTAATACTGTGCGACACTCTATAGAGCACATCCTTCTGCTTTGTTTACGTTATAAAAAAGTGGTCCCAATTTACAGAACGATATAGACGAAGAGTCGTGATCGATATGTTGCCACATCTTGGATACCAAAAAAAACATCCTATATCTTAAGAATCCTAAAACTATAGAAGCTTATGGAAATACTTGTAAAATGAACCAAACATTGATTGAAGTCAATAAATAATGCCATTGACAGCTTAAATAAGTTTTAAGAGTGTTTTTTTTTCAGAATTTCGTTTACTCTGCACTCAAAAATGTTTTTTTTATTTGTTTTGGTTACTTCAATAAGCTACTTCTCAACCTCTCCTGCCTGTTCTTACAGTTTGGCTCCTGGAAAATACCTTGTTTCACCAATTGTTTGAACCTTTAAAATTGCAACCCATAAAAGTTCTTTACCTCTGTCTCTGCTTTACCGAAGCTTTATGATGAATCTGACAGCGCTATATGTGCATTAATTTTTCGTCACATACAATAAAGGTTTAAGTAAAGAATCGTAGCAAAACGAGCTGTATTAATGACCCCTCAAAATGATAAGCCATGGAAATAAATGGAGTACTAACCATGCAGAGTTTATCTGTGACGCTACTCCTGTATAATTGATTATCGGGCAATAGGTACATCAATTCAGTCAAGTGTACTGGATGTTTCGATCTAGATAACACTTAACTATACAAACGTAATTACTGAGTAACAAAACAAGGTGTCAAATTTAGCTGCCATCTTTTGAGAATACGAAATTACAGTTCCTATGAACATCAAGATCTCGATTTTACTCGATTTGAAGCATAGTTCCAGACTTATGGGACAATTTCCCTATATAATGTTTACATTCCATATTTTCTATTTGCTGTTTCAAAATATTGTTATGGGAATTGTCTACCTAGACAGCTCTATTTACCTCTAATGCCCTTAGGCATGGAAGAATGTTTTCTCAACTCATTGCAGAATTAACTATTCCAGTGTTTCGGTCCATTCGAGACTTGATTCTGTACAGTCTTTTTTTTGAATATTTTTTATGTATAAAGAAGTTGGAAAACGTTGAACAAAAGCTTAGAGATGCCATTTTGCCGTGCTTCAGTCGTAGAATCCAGGATAAGGTAGGCTCATAGTGTACTGAGACACTGCAGACACAAGTAACAGATCAAACTACATAAAACTACGAAATATTATAAGTTAATAAAATTTAAAGCGTTTGAAAATACTCAATATAGCCACTACGCATGAACTTTTATCATTATTAAGATTCTGAGTCTGGTGCTGTTCTTACTGGTGGAGACGACTTCACACGTTAGGACTGGTGTTCAAATCCCTTCCGAATCTTTCGGTAGTTAAAATTTAGCAAACCACTAACAACCAGAAGAAGAACCAGAAGGATGGCACTGACTTTTCTGTATGTTGTGTCCAATTCTAATGCTCTTGGTGCGAGCTGCGGTGGACAAGACCGACATATTATACCAGCACAACATTCCACAGTTGCACAGTGCGAAGAGCGCTCTCCAATATTGGAAGAAATGCTCATTATTGTTTATGAACGGATATTATTACTGTTTACATGCAGGGCAGAGCACATGATTAGAATATCTCTACGAGCAGCAAGTGTCTCATCTCGGATACGCCCGTGGCCTTGCTGATATTTATTTGAAAGGGAGAATTTCTGGTCTGGATCAGCAGTGCAACTGTGTACTTCTGTTTACGTAGCAGAGCAAAACCCTCCAATACTGTACAATGTCGGATCTTGTAAGAAGCGCACATCTTTACCACTTGACTGCCGAGTCACTCATAATGCCTTTCAATAAGCCTTGGTTTGGTTTAGCTGTATTCATTGTTCTATCGGTCGTAAGAATTGTAATTGATATTTAATGAAAATAAGTTATTAAGTATGTTCTACGCTATGTATGTATAGTTCAACCTGATATTAGAATGAGCAGCAGCAATTATATATAAGACAAAATGGAACTCAACAGATACAAGTAAAGTAGTTATAATCTGTTAAAGCAAGCCAAGCGTACCATTTTTTTGGAATTGATATTACTCAACTGCTGGTTAATTCAATTGTTGGGTACGGTTTGAATTTATTTAGTTCGATCTAATTAACAATTGCAAAGGCTACCCATTCCCTTTAATTTGACCCACAGCGAGAAAGGATGGAAGCAAATCACTGTCAAACCTCAGAAAATGACTCCAACTTGTGTAAGACTTTACAATCAATGCTCTTCAGAACATTAACGACATGACATGAAAGTAGATTAAATCTTTAATCATTCTGCCTTTCCAAGGCCGTAACGTGCCGTCGTCCCTTCATCTGTCGCGTACGAGCGCCGACTGAGCTTTGCTGCCGTCTCATCGCCTACCGTAGTGGTAATGAACGCATAATTATCCTTGATGAACGCGCGTTCACGCGATGAACCCAAACCTTAAAGTTCATCGGCGGCGAAGAAGCGTCTGGAAGGACCGGCGGCGTACGCTTCGTTCACACCAAAAACCCTCCGCGATTTTATGGCAGGATAGACAGGACGATGCCATAAAGCGACACATCGCGGCAAAGGATATGTCAACCACCACCCCCCCTCCCCCTCCCCCTCCCTCATCTGACTCTTCCAGGGCTTTTAAAGCTCTGTGTGAGCGTGTGTGTGCATGCGTCGGCGCAGTGTGCAGTGTGCATGAACAGTCAGCCGTGAAAATGTTTGCACCGTTTTACGGTGTGAAGCTCACGTAAGGAAGTAAAAACCGCGGAACAAATGTGCCCGCAGCACCGAACCGTAGTGTAAACAGAGCGCGGTGTTGTGGTCTGGGTGGAGGTGTACTGCAGCTCTCCAGCGATCGGTAGGTTGTCCCGAACGTGCTCCCAAAGAGGGAAGGCTCCGTCCACCTTCCAGAAGGATAAAGTCATCAAAGATTAACATCCACTTCTGTCAACCCTTGGCGCAGCGAGTTAATGGCAACAGTGGCAATCGTGTACAATCAGCCTGAAAACAAACGTCCCGTCGAGTGTTGAAGGTGGTGGTGATAGACCGCAACCCATATCCCGAGCGAATGACCCCTGCAGTACGGTATGACCTAAGGCAGGGAGGAACGCTCACCCTACGACAATGGTGCAATTTACGGAGGATGGCGGCGGCAACCAGCTGGATATGAATGGTGTCAACATTGCTGACCGTCTGCAAGGTTGGGCTCCGGTTTCCCTGGTGGAAGAGCACTATTCTCTACCCCTCTGCCTCTCTATCTCTCTCTCTATCCTCATCTCGCAGCGCACATGGAGCTTACAACCTTTTTTGGCTTAGCGTTGGGATTTGTGGCACTCATCCTGGTACTGTTCCTGTACGTCAACAAGATCCGATGCTTCGGGGCGGCTGCACCGTTCCTGCCGTTCGAGGAGCATTTGATAGCGGAGAAGACGTTCCACCGCATCCGTAAGTGTGCTCCCAGTTCCGGCCCAACAGCAACAGCCCAACAGCTGCACCACTTACCCGTTTGTCCACGCATTGCAGGGAATCGGTTCGCGTACGATGGCAACAACAGCTCCGACTCGGAGGACGACACGCTGCGCCGGCTCAAGCTGGCGCCGTTGGGTGGCGACAGTACCGTCCCCAGCTTTAACAAGATCCTGTCCAAGCATGGCCACGCGTCGCGCGATCCGCTCGCGATGGCCGAGGGCGGCAAGATCGGCATGCCCCAGTCGAGCAACGACTGCAGCTCGGGCAGCTCGAACGAAGTGGACTGCCCGGGCGGCGTCGGAGGTACCAGTGGTGGTGGTGGTGGTGGTAGTGGCAGAAGTACGCGCCTGTCGCTCGATGCGCACGTCAGCAACGACCGGCTGGCGGATTTGAAGCTGAAGGGAGCCGAGCGGCAGCTGTTGCTGCTGCTGCCCGAGCTGACGAAGGAGAGCGAGGAGCGGGACCTGACGTCCCGGAAGCAAACGACCAAAGTGGCAACGAACGGAGGGGGCGAGGAATTTGGCCCGAGCTTGGCGAAGGGGCGAGCGGTGGTGGCGGGAGAGGAAGGTGGGCCGACCGGTGCGGCGGCCGTTGTCGGATGCGAGCAAGCACCGCTGACACAGCAGGACAGCCTGGACGACGTTCTTAGTCTTAACAATGATGTAAGTACGGCAGATTCCACAAACAACTTTTTGTCGCACGCGGCCTAACCACGCCGTTACCCTTCCAACAGTGTATTTTAGTGTTTGCCAACGAGCCACTGTACGATACCAGTGATCTGAAGTCGCTCAAGTCGGACGCGGGTGGCGAGGCGCCCGTCCTGCCCGCGGCCGGCACGAACGGTACGCTCGAGATATCGCTGCTGTACGATGCGCCGATGCGCAAGATGACCGTGCACGTGCTGCAGGCGCGCGGCATCGCGTCCCGCGGCGACAAGGGCCAGCTGACGCACACGCAGGTCCGGCTGCTGATGCTGCCGGCCAAGCGGCAGAAGCACAAGACCAAGATCCGGTCCGGCGAGAACCCCCAGTTCATGGAGAGCTTCCTGCTGCACCGGGTCAACCCGGAGGAGGTGAACTCGATGGGGCTGCGCATCCGCGTGTACGGGTGCGAGCGGATGCGCCGCGAGCGGCTGATCGGCGAGACGATCGTCAGCTTCGCCAGCATCGACCTGGAGCTCGAGACGAACCTCTGGCTGCCGCTGGAGTCGCGCTCGTCCAGCACGGTACGGTTGCGCCCTGTTTGCGTCGATAACCTTCCCCTTCTTCTGCGCTTCTGGGCTTCTGCGAGTGATGAACTTTGTGGTTTCTCTTTGTTCAACACAGGATACGGCATCCACGAGCGATTTGCTGAGCATTGCCCGGTCGGACAGTGCCGGGTCGACCACCTCCATGCAGCATGGTGGCGTGCCAGAGCTGCTACTTGGGCTGGGCTACAACGGCATCACGGGACGGCTGACAGTCGAGGTAAGGATGCTTTTTTGCTAGCAAGCTTGACCAAAGCGACAATATGAAGCTAAAATTAGTTCTCTTCTACGACTAGTACCAAGCCTTCAGGATGAGGCCACCGTTTTTTTTGTATCACTTTGAGATTGAGCTTGTTCGGCTGTTAATTTATTTGACATTTGACTCGAACGTTCTGATCCTGAAACAGAACGAAATTCCTATCACTACTTGCTTCTGGTGGATATAAAAGAAAACCGTACCAACTCCATTTAAAGTTCTTCTACAAGTTCCTCACAAACGCAGTTAAAGACGTGAAGAAAGAAGTGATTCCTCAGTTTCTAGAACCTGAACATTGATTGTTCAGTTACAAAGAACGAGTTACAAAGATCTGTCTGGAACTCGTTTTACACAGCAAATGCCATTCTAAAGTTACCTTGTTTACGTATAACAAAAGGTCTTCAGTTTCCTAGTGCGCTACACCTTGAAACTAACTCTTTTTATTAATTGGGCATTAATTATTGGGCAAAACCTGCAATTATTTTCACTCGTTCTCCTTATCTTTCTTTCTCTATCCCAATAAAGATTGTGAAGGGTAGCCATTTTAGGAACCACACGCTGCCCAAGGTCCCGGACACGTACGTCAAGATGTGTTTGGTCAGCAGCATGGGCCAGGAGATTGCCCGCGCCAAGACGTCCACACGGCGCGGGCAATCGAACCCCCTGTTTAAGGAAACGTTTATATTTCAGGTAAGGCGGTACACACTCCAAGCACATCAGTAAACGATAACTCATAACATAACAAGTGCTTTTCTCCCCCAAGGTGGCCCTGTTCCAGCTGAACGACGTGACGCTGATCGTGTCGGTGTACGCGAAGCGCAACATGAAGCGCAACGAGATGGTTGGTTGGTTTAGCATGGGCCTCAACTCGAGCGGCCCGGAGGAGATGATCCACTGGAACGAGATGCGGGAATCGAGCTCCCGGTCCGAGCTGATTACCCGCTGGCACGTTCTGGTCGACTCCTGATTTTAAATTTCCCCCCTCTTCCTCCGTTTTCCGCGAAACCCGGGCGGCCTGGTAAGGGGACGGGCTCGTGCGCGCCTTGCTCTCCCCCCATCCATACCATTTCTCCCCCCCACTCGTCCACTTTTTCGCCTGATCGCTGCCCCGGGGTTTCGGGACGGGGGAACACGGTCATTTGGTTTTTTGGAATTTGGCGGCACGCTTTACGGAAACGAAGCGCGCAAACAAACGGTTTTGGGATGTGTGAGCGGTGAAGAAACGAAACAAAACAAATATTGGAACAAATCGCAAAACAAACAAACAAACAAACAAATATTGGAAAAGGCCTCCAGCAAGCCTATTTTATCTCAATTCTTTAATATTCAATCCAATTATTGATGTAACTTGTCAAACGATCGGTATTTTTACTTTCTCCGTCGGAAAACAAAGTTTGCATGGTATTTATTAAAGTGGTAAATAAGCTAATCATTGCAGTGTGTGTGTTTTTTTACGGCCACAATTCTTAAAAGTTGAAAATCATTGAGAAAATGACTTTTCAAATACGACGTTCACTCAGACTAGATTAAAATCTTCGCACTGGTTAGCAGCTCACTCGCTGTGATTAAAGTGAGTTGAGCCATTAAATAAAAGATTTAGCTCACTCATCTTACACGTCAACTCTCAATTAAATCACACGAATGAGTGGTTATACCCAACACTTCGAGCAATCATGCTGGGTTGGTTCTTTCTTTGTGAAAAGCAATCACGTCTGCGTGCTTAAAAAAAGAAAGTTAGTACGTATTTATTGCGATTTGGCCGACGGTGAAACATTCGTGCGTGCCACAGTGTTACGTTTACCTGCTTCCTCTCCTCTTTACGAGGTAATTGCATATATCACATGATGCTTTGCTACGTTGCAACATCCCACAGCTTGATGCAGTAGTTATTGTCATCCTTACCACAGCTTACGATCCGCTTCTCGTCAATGCACTCGATCCGATACACGCAGGCTAGAAGGGCGGAAGAAACGGAAAAGAGCTGAAGCTACCGCACATTACTGCTCCGACAAGCAACGCTACAAGCCTTACCACTGTGAAGGGTCAGCTCGCACTCCACCATCCCCTGCAGCATGTTCCACACGTGCAGCAGACCGGTACGGTCGCCCATCAGCAGGTACTTGCCGTCGACCGTCCAGCAGAGGCAGCGGACCGGCTCGGTCAGCTCCTTCCGGCAGATCGTCATGCTGCTGTCCGCATCCGTCACGTACATCACCCGATCCTCGCCGGCGGAAGCGATAAGCGTACCCTTGTCGTTAAACTTCACATCACAGACGGCCCCACGGTGCGTCTGCAACAGTCGCAGATTATCCCGCGTGTACGAGGTTGGCCGGTGGATGGTGCGCGCATCGAGCTCGTACAGTAGCAGCTCACCATTCTGCAATCCCACCGCCACGCGGATACTGCGCTCGCCGGCAAATGTGTCGAGCGATACCACCTTTTCCTCCAGCACGTGGTAACCGACTACCGAGTCGTTATGGTAGTTGTTCCAAATTCTGCAAACGCCGGAGAGAAAAATCGAACGATTAACGAGAAATTTGTAAACACACCACCATATAAAGTGCAGTGCAGAGTGAACAGTAGAGAGCAAAAAAAAAAAACCGCCAAACACAGTCTCTGCTGCAAATTAAGTTGCGAGTATCAACACAAAGCGCTAAAGCAGAACCCGGCAAACACTTACTTCAAACTGCAGTCCCAGCTGCCGGACACTAGCAGCCCGTGAGACGACACGTAGGAAATGCACGACACGGCATCGTCGTGCGCTCGTATGGTGCTTGAAATCTTGCCGAAGTCAAAATTATATATCAAACTACAGACAAGGAGGGAGCACGGGCGTGTGAGATACGGGAAGCGGAAACCGAAAAGAAGAAAGAAACACACATTAAAACACAGGGCAGGGAGGGTAAGCAAACGCAACAAAAGGCAGAACATTTAAAACAAATGGCATGGGCCATGCACAAACCGAACGCACATCGTATCGTCCCAGCCACCGAGTATGATCGACCGGTCCGGTGCAATCTGAACGGAGCTGATCGGCAGATCGCTCAGCTGCACGCTGCGTATTTTGCGTCGCTCTCCGAGGCTGTAGCACGTCATCGTACCGTCCTTGCTGGTGGTGAACACGTGCCCGGCCGGCCGATCGACCGCCACCGCCGTGATCTCGTCCTTGTGCGAGCAGTACTCCGCCTGCTTGTGCAGCGTCATCCGGCCGCCGGCTGACACGCCGCCCGGCACGGCGAGCAGTTTCGAGACGTGCGGCGTCCGGAACAGCTGCCTCGGTATCTGCCCGAACTCCGATATCTGTACCTCGATCGCGTGCCGGGCGGCCAGATCATTGATCTGCCCCAGATCTACCGAACCCTCGTAGCATAGGTGAAAGAACACGTTGTCCGCAGCGACCGCTGCTCGTCCCTGCTGCTTGTAACCGAAGATGAGATCGATCCAGTGGTGCAGCTGGGCGGACACGTAGTCCGACTCGAGCGCTTCGCGCAGCACGCGAACGAACCGCTCGGGGGAGTTGAGCGCCCACGGCGGTAGCGCTACATGCCCCACCGGCGTCCCATCGAACCGTGCGCCAAAGTCAATCTTCGCCCCGTTCAGCAGAAAGTCCCCGCTGCCCGGCTCAGTGTCGTAAAACTCCGGTATCAGCTCCTTAAAGTCGGACATGTTGTGCAGACAGTTGTGGAACGCGTCCGCCACGCTGTTAAACATTCGGTCCGGATGGTCGAACTTGCCGTTCTGCAGGCACAGCATCAGCTCGGGATGCTTGCGGACGAGATAGTACAGCACGAAGCCGGGTGTGGAGTAGTGTGAACCGTACAGGAACTTTGGCTCCGCCATCTCCTCGTACCGGCTGCGGAGGCGGGCGAGCCGGTCCGGGTTGAGAGCACCGACCGGTTTGCTCAGGTCGCGGTACACGCCCGGATCGGTGAGATTCAGCTCGGGAGAGGTGTAATCGGTGATGATCCACGGGAAGACGGGATACTGCGTTAGATCCTGGAACGACCGGTCAGCAAGATTGTTCAGGTAGAGCAGATAGTCGTAGTTCGAGACGAGTCCGTTCTGCCACTTGAGTGTCATGCTCTCGGGACTGTGCTCGGTGGCAACGTAGTCCGGCTGCTCACCGATACACCGGCAACAGTCGTCCCGGTCCGACTGGTTGCGAAACACCAGGTAAAGGCACTGGTCGGGCGCTCCTGCCGACGGTTGCTTTTCGTTCCAGCGCACCTTCAACCCTATCTGACGCAACAGATAGCGATGTTTCGAGAGTCCGGTAATGTGCTTGATCGCTACCTTCAGTACTGGGTTCTGCAAAGGGCGAAGGGAAATGTGAGATAACATGGGTAGTATGAATCATCGAGCTGACTCAGCCCAGACTGTATTGAAACTGTGAAACGGTAATGGACGGTAATAGGAATACAATAGAAATATAGTGAGAAACCTGACTATGAAAGACCCGTATTCATTCTATTCATGTTTTCATTATATTATTTAACCTTAATAGCCGATCCCTATTTCGAACAATCCATTTTGCTCCACTGGTCCGCACTTACCGAGTTGATGTTGTTGTAGTACTGAAAGTATATGAACGTGTTTGTGACGAGGAGCCGCCCCGGATTTACGACGAGCGGATTGATCTCTTCCACCTGAAAGTCCGCTATCGTACGCTCGTATAGATTGTTCAGCCACAGGGGATTGAATTTCACACGGCTGTGTCTCGAGTACACTATCGTTGCAATCTGCAAAGCAAAACCACCAACAGGAACGAATGAGCTGTGTTCTGACCCACTGCCATTTCACATCGAATACACTTACCATACTGTTCTGCTCGTAAGACGGCAGGGTGGAGGCACGGTACAGCTGGCAGATTTGCTGCAGACACTCGTCCAGCTTGGCGTAATGAAAGTTGAAAAGAAAGGTACACTCCTTCTGCACGAACCGGTACGGCTGGATCTGGTTGCCGTCCAGCATCTCTATGTACTGGCGGCAGCGTATCGCGAGCCGCTGGCCAGTATCGCCGCCGCTCGCAGCACCGCTACTGCCAGCGCTATCATCCGCCTGCCGATCAATCGTGGTGCAGTCTTTGTACATGATCTTGATCAGCGGTAGGCAGGCGGCACCCTTTGCCTCGAACACCAACGACTTGGAGCACATCTTTAGCCGGCCGGTCGCCTGCAGTTCCTGGTCGACCAGGTTCGTAGTTGTCTCCCGCACGATGTCAACCGAAAAGTCCTCGAAGTAGATTTCGCTCGGCTCGAGCAGCAGCAGGGAGAACCTGCAAAAGCGAGACACGGTTGCGCGTGTTTAGCAAGCGCAGCGTTGGGAGAGCAGCAGTAGCTGACAGGAAACGTGAATTACCTTTGCTTTTCCATTGCTCCGGCCGGGATGGGCAGTCCAGCTCGAGTAGGCGAAGAGAGCCGGAAAGGTTATCTGCCGCAACAAATCCGGTGTCAAGCAGAGACGGTGAATAACAATAACAATCAGCTGTCAGCGCTGTTCGCCCTAGTCGCGCATATATTTCTATTGATTATAGGTTGGCGTTTGTTTACATTTGTGTCGTTGGGTGGTTTCACATTTTGCTATTAACGAATGGAATTCATGCAAAATCAATTCAAAGCAATCAAGGTTAGCGACAAATAAAATGCACTAGCTTGACTTTTAACAGCATTCCTTAGGTTGCTCACAAACGGTTGCTTTCTTTTT
>KB670647.1:305922-324878 GCA_000349105.1 Anopheles epiroticus
CCTTGATTTCAAAAAGATAAAGGTTGATATATCAACAGACCTTGGTATAAACTGTATGTACCAATCATCTCTCTGTTTGGATACTTGGGTTCAGCTGTTTATTAACCACACACACACACACCCATTTAAAAACCATTGCGAGTTGGCTGAAAACAGACGTCCTCAATAGATGCGGTTTTTGTAGACAAATTCATTTTATTCGAGTTTTACAATCAATATGGCAGACAAGAGCAAGGTAGTGTTTTATTTTGTGGCTTAATTTTGTTCCCCTACTTCATTTCCCCACACTTGGTCGGCGTTTTTTCGCAGGATGATGCCACACTTCCCCTGAACCTGAAGAAGATAGCTCACACGGAAAACGGTGTGCAGCGTAATATTCCTGCACTGGTAAGTATTGCTTTTTCCGGTAATTGTGCTTCCGTCACGCACCAAATGAGTAACGAGCTACTGTTGCCACCTGATACGAGGTTGCTGGTAGGGTCCTCCTTGGACCATCCTAGTCTAGTTCGCCATCCGGTAGATCCGCGGACCATAGCACTAGTGATAAGACTAACCAAAAGGACTAACCAACCTGTGTTGTTTTTGTAGCACGCAACCTGGAAGGAAGGGCGCTGCTTCACGAAGTACACGGCGTTCCTGGTGAACGGGGAGGAAACCGTCAGCGATGCAATGCTGGAGCAGTGGGCAAACGAAACGGAGTGGTTCATTAAGGACATGAAGCATCTGCTAAACCTGGCTTATCACAAGTAAGTGGCAAGTGAGGGAATTGCGATCGGAAGGCTAACTCTTCTCGTTTGTGTTTGGTACAGATTCTGGTCAACGATCGTGTACAACAAGACGGCCCTGGAGAGCGTGGTGTCGTTTATGCAAAACGCCTTACCGTTCTATCTCGTCCCGGTGCTGAAAACGTTAGATAGCGACCGCATCCTACCACTCTACACGGCGGCTCACGCGCTCGTGTTCCGGGTAATGTGTCGCCTGACCACGTTGCGTGAGAGCAGCACTTGCTGGATGGAGCCGGAGTTTTACGGCAAGCTAGTGTACAAAAATTTCATCCTCACTGTGCCGATCCTGTTCGATCTGGTGTCGATCTACAGCCGCGACAACGAGCAGCAGACCTCCCGCATGCTGGAATCGGTGCTGAGCCTGCAGCCCAAGTACATTCAGGATATGAAGCAAGGCTTAAGCTACCTGTTGAACGTAAGTGGTTGCTTGCGGTGGGAAATGGCTATAGTGCAAAAAACTCACGTTCTTCCTTTTAAAGGCATTTACCATCATTCAGACAAGATGCGAATCGGAACTGGCCGAAGCGAACGTGCCCGAGGCGACGCTGAACGACCTAACGCTGTACGCGCAGGACTGTAGCAGCGTGCTGGTACAGCTGATCGCCATCTCGCCCACGCTGCGCGCGCTCTGTCCCGAGCTGAGCGTGGAGTACGCGATCAGCAACCTGTACGACAACGTGCTGATCGTACTGTACCGCAACATTCAGGAGGTGAACAGGGAGTCGCACTACCTGCACTACTTGAACGATATGCGGGTGGAGCTGCTGGAAGCGTTCCGGTCGGTGCTGAGCGTCCAGCTGGAGAAGATTATGGACAGCTCGGGCGACTCGAGCCTGCTGGCGGCGGACAAGTTTATCAGCATTCTCACGGAGTGCCTGGCGAACAGCGTGTTCGTCGGCGACTACAAAGCCCTGTACGACATTGAGGACGATCTGGCGATCGTGCAGCACGGGTACAAGTCGGTCGATCAGGTGAAGTACGATTTCATACAGAAAGCGTACGCGAGGGAACCTGTGGTGCCAGCCGGAGCGAGTGGTAGCAGCAGGCCAGCACAGTCGAAAGCAGCGGAGATGGAAAGTGGAGAAGCGTTCGGTATGTCGAACGAGGAGATGCAGCAGTCCCAGGCGGAGGAGCGAAGGATCGAACAAAACGTGCAGGACATCCGGGAGCTGCTGCCGCACCTGTCGGTCGAGCAGGTGCGCAAGGTCGTCTGCGCACACGAGAACGTGGAGGAAGCGGTAAGCGTGTTGCTCGAGCAGGACAACCCACAGCCCGGACCGTCCAGCGACGAGCCGGAGCTGCAAATCCCGACCGACCCGCTGGACGAGTTTTACCTGCGGACGGGCATCGACCGGTTAAACGTGTACGATGGGGACGAGTTCGATGTGATGGTGAACGATAAGGTGAAGGGCATCATCAAGAAGGGAAAGGGCATGCCGGGGCAGCCGCGGACGCTGAACGAGCTGCTGGATGACAAGAGCCACATCCAGCAGGTGCGCCACATCTACCGGCAGTTCGATATGGTCGCGGAGAACGACCTGGACGACGACGAGTATGACGATTCGTTCGAGGCGATGGCGGAAAGTGAATCGCGGCACGTGCGGGCGGCGAAGGGCGCCCGCAACACGCTCGCTGACGACGGTCCGGACAATAACGAGAACAGCAGCGAAAACGAGGACGAGAGCGACAACGAAGCGCAGGGTACTAGCCGCGGTTCGGCGCTCGCTTTCTGCGAAAACCCGGAGCTGGCTAGGAAGCGGTATGAGGAGCGGTTGAACAGCAGGAACCTGCGCCGGCACGGGAGTGTGGCGGCCGGACCGAAGGAAGCGGACGTGAAGGGGAAACCGAAGGGGCAGGGACAGGACAGTAAGGTGCTGCTGAACCGAAGGCACAAGAACGAAAACAAAGCGCACAGTGGCAATCACAATCGGAAGCAGGGCGCTAGCTACAAGCGAAATCGCGGCATGCTGCCGTCGTAGATGTTGTTGTGTGAGAATTAGGGTGACTTTGCTCCAGATGGAGACTTTCGTCACTTCTACCGTCGTAGTGATGGGGAGCGTGATCGTGTAAAGCTGTGTGTTCGACTGTAACGATTCTGTGTAACGTTGAGGTGTAAATGGAGTAACGTTGAGGTGTAAAAATAAATTGAAAGGTCTGTTCCTTAAAATTTTATTTGAGTCGATTTTTTTTTTGTTTTGTTGGAATTTTTAAACATTAAAACCAAAAGACAATAGTGAGCAACATAAGCCCATGTAGATGATACGAAGAACAGAATGTCCAGTTTCCAAATGTACTTTATTAAATGATCTTATTCTGGGCTATAACCAGATCCTGAAAGGTGTTGATGAAATGGATTCCTCTATTCTCTGATATTGAGATCTACATCTAAAATTAGCAACACAATAATATATCTTATCTTAGCAGTAATTAGTAGATTGTTGAACGACCATGAGAGCCAGGGCATAACTGAGCCCTTGCAGAACTGAAATGTGAGGAGTTTTAAAGTGCAACAGATCTACTCCGTCTACCTTGCTAGAAATCTTATAGTGGATGTGAATAAAATAACGAACAGTGTATCAAAAATTCAATGGTTTATGAAATAAAATCCGTCCGAACGTTGAGAGAATTTAAGTTGGATTGTGCCCATTATGTTCCTATGTAGGGCAAACTTTGTAGAATTTTATGGTGATAATTTGTATAATCAATTTTGTTCGTCCTGTAACAAATGTCTTTGAGTTGATTAAGCAGCAGTCTGGATAGGGTTCTGGTCGTGACCATGGACAAACTCAAGCAAATTGTACCGGAATGTAGGACTTCTAGACTTTATTTGTGAACGTTGGATCTGGCTAAACGAATGGACATGTTATTGATGTTAACTTTGTAAAAAGAATTTAATATCCTTCGTTGGGATATGAGCTGAGACCTATCATCATCTTATTTCAGCTTATGTATAAACTTCAAGTTATAAAGTAAAAATATAATGCATTTCAGAATAGCTGTGTCTGGTCGCTTCCTTGTCTGGGATTTTTCTTCGTCCAAGGATGAAATTGTAAGATTTTCCATAAGCGTTTATTTTAGAGCTCTCGAAGAATTGTTCCTCTTTATTTCGTTTGTCTTACTTAATATTAATGAAAGGTACTTCTTTGTAATACTTTAATCGGTATGGGTAATTGTACTGTATTTTCCCATAATAAAGAAGAAATATAAAAAAAAACCCTCAAACGGTAAAGGTCATGCAAGAGCAATTTGTCTTTGCAATCCGCTATTAGGAAAGAAAACTGTATAAATATCAAACGATCTAAAGTATATCCTACGGGAGCTTAGATTTAGATTCAATTACCCCCCACCCCCATGCCTCACAAATACCCGAAGCTAAAAATCGATCATCGTCGATCAATCGGCACAGTTTAATTAAGCCATGTTGGAAACGGCGAGGACGAGCTTGATCCAACCCGATTAATCTCCGCACCGGTATATCCGGGCAGGAGCGCTAGGTTGAAGACGATCCAGCAGGCCAGCGCGAGCCAGTTCCATTCCAGCATCCGTCCGCTTCACGTCGTCGTCCTTTGCACTGGTAGTGGGGTCGTGTACTTAGCCGCTTTCGGTTAAACCGGCCGTACCAGGTTTGTGTGCGTAGGTAGGAGTGTGTGTGAGTGTACGTATACGTGTACGTGTAGTACGTTTTTTTTCTGTGAGCGAAACGCTAAAATCGAAAGAAAATGTAACACGTGATTAAAAAACAATAGCTTGGGACAATAGTATTACCGGGGTCAACATACGCACGACAACAGTTTGTGCGCGGGTGTGGTGGCTTTGGATGATACAGAGCGCAAAGAGAGAGAGAGAGAGAGCGCGCGTTTTACGTTATAGCGTTATATATGTTATATGAAGTAGTGGAATAGAAATGCGTCGGAAAAGTGAGGTTAGGGCGAGAATACTTTCCATGGGTAAGTAAACGCGCTCGGTGGCACGTGGCTCGTTGTGCGCAAAAGCAAAAGAAGATGGTGGAGTAGACAATTGTGCTGTGCTGCTATAACCTTACTTCCATTTCTTTTCCCCCCTTCCCTCCCCGCTACCAATCGCCACGGCACGGTACAGAGGTGAGAGTATTGGTGGTGATCGCGCTGCTAGTACCACATGTTGCTACCGAGCACGCGCGGCTACTGGAGAAGGGCAGAGGCAAGTCGTGCGGGGTGCACGAGTTCCAGTGCGACAATGGGGCATGCATACCGGCCGCAGGTCATTGTAACGACAGTCAGGACTGTGCCGATGGAAGCGATGAGTCGGGTTGCGGTAAGTGCACCACTACAGCTAGCTCGGGCCGTGTGCGTGATCGCTCGTAATTTTTAATTCCCCCACCTTCTCCCCCCAACGCACCCAGATTACTTTCTCTGCAAGGAACCGTTCTGGTATCGGTGCAAGCACGAAACGACCTGCATCAGCGGCTCGAGCCGGTGCGATAAGCAGATCGACTGTCTCGGCGGCGATGACGAGGAAAACTGTGATAACTACGAGGTGCCGCACCGCGCGCCGGTCTGCAGCAAGTCGGAGTTTACCTGCACGGACAAGGCGTGCATACCGGCGGATCTGGTGTGCGACGGCGTGCAGCACTGTCTCGACGGCTCGGACGAAACGATCGGCTGCATCGACATTGCGGCAAAGTGTAAAGGGTTCCTGTGCGCGAACAAGCACTGTCTGCACCTGCACCAGTGGGTGTGCGACGGGATGGACGACTGTGGCGACGGTTCGGACGAGGAGCACTGTCTGAGCGAGTGTACGCTCGAGCACGGCAAGTACGAGTGCCACAACAACCACACGTGCATCGACGTGGCGAAGGTGTGCAACGGTGCGGACGACTGTGGCGACGGTAGCGACGAGGGTGCGGGCTGCAAGGCGGGTGCCGCCGCCTGCAAGGCGCTCCAGTGCGCGCCGGAAGCGTGCAAAGTCCTGCCCGACGGCAAGCCGGTGTGCCTGTGCGGTGTTGGCTACCGGTTCGACCCGTCCACCGGCAAGTGTCGCGATGTGGACGAGTGCCAGCGGTACGGGCTGTGCTCGCAGGGCTGCATCAACACGCCCGGCTCGTTCCGGTGCACGTGCATCGAGCAGTTTCACCTGATGCGGGACGGGCGGACGTGCGAGCTGTCGACCGGCACGGAAGCGCTGCTGCTGTACACCACCCAGAAGGCGGTCGGTGCGATGTACCTCACCTCGATGCACCAGTACTACGTGGCGAAGGAGCTGTCGCAGGTGATCGGCGTGTCGTACGACGGGGCGCACGTGTACTGGACCGACATCACGCACAAGACGGAATCGATCGAACGCTCGCTGGAGGACGGCAGCGAACGGGTGCAGCTGCTCACCGCCGGGCTCGTGTCGCCCGAGGACCTCGTGCTGGACTGGCTGACCGGGAACATCTACTTCAGCGACAGCGGCCAGATGCACATTGCGGTCTGCTCCGCCGATGGGTACTACTGCCGCGCGATCATCCAGGACCAGCTGCACAAGCCGCGCGGGCTCGCACTGCTGCCGCAGAACGGTACGATCTTCTTCAGCGACTGGGGCAACAACGCGATGATTGGGCGGGCCCGGATGGATGGCAGCGAGCAGCAGGTGCTGATCAGCGACGGCGTGCACTGGCCGAACGGGCTGACGCTCGACTGGCCCAACGATCGGCTGTACTGGATCGACGCCAAGCTTAAGCGCATCGAAAGCATACACCTGGACGGGCGCGACCGGGTGGTGGTCCTCACCGACGTCCTCAAGCACCCGTTCTCGATAGCGGTGTTTAACGATCGACTCTACTGGTCCGATTGGGACACGAAAAGCATTCAGTCGTGCGAAAAGTTCACCGGCAAGATGCGCCAAACGCTCGTTCACGATCGTATGATATTCGGTAGGTACCTCCCGAAAAAAGGAACAAACTTTTTCTTCATTTCATTGTTCGATAAATCCAAGTCAGATTTATTAGTTAGAATTTAAAATAACGAAAAGAATTGCATAAAACCTTCACACTGCACCACACTAATGTTTTCTTCCGTTTTCCACCTTGCCGCTTCTAGACGTGCACGTGTATCACTCCAGCGTGCAGCCGAAGGTGAACCACGCCTGCCAGAACCACACCTGCACCCATCTCTGTCTGCTCACCTCGAACGCGACGTACGCGTGCGCCTGCCCGCAGGGCATGGAGCTGCACACGGACAAGCACACGTGCGTGAACGTGGCCAAGCGGCAGGACATCCTGCTCGGCATCGGCCACTACCTCGTCCGGCTGAAGCATCACCCGTTCGGGCGGCACGAGACGGGGCGCGGTGAGCCGCTGCCCGTCACCATCAGCCGCCTGGCGTACAACAGCCGCACCGGGCAGGCGTTCGTCGCGGACAACGGGCGGCGCGCTATCTTTGCCGTCGAACTGGACACGCACCGGACGCAGCGGGTCGTGCACGGCGGCATTGGGTCGGTGTCGGCGCTCGCCTTCGACTACCTCAGCAACACACTGTACTGGTCGGACGCGGAACGGTCCACTATTGAGATATATAGTTTGCAGACCGCGCATCGCGCGATCGTGCAGCACTATCTCGGCGAGGATGCACCGGTCGCGCTGGCGCTGCTGCCCGAGGCGGGCAAGATGTTTGTCGCGCTGCGGTCGCGCAGCGGCCATACGCACATCGACCGGCAGGCGATGACCGGGCGCGGTCCGCACGCGCACGTGATCGAGGAGCGGCTCGGCGGCAACGGTACGATTGCGTTCGCGGTCGATCCCGACCTGCAGGCCGTCTTCTGGGGCGACAGCGGCACCGGCCGGATCGAGATCACCAGCTACGAGGGGGACACCCGCCACCTGTACCGGGAGTATCTGCGCGAGCCGGTGGCGCTCACGATCGTCGGCACCGAGCTGTTCTGGACGTGCCGCGGCTCCCAGCGGCTCTACTGGTCGGACAAGCACAACGGCGGCGCGACGAAGCGCATCAACGTGCAGCTGCCACCGGACATGGCGACCGTGCCGGAGATGATCCCGATCGCGGCGACCGCGCCGCTGCAAAAGCACGACCATCCGTGCGACCGGCAGAACGGCGGCTGCTCGCACCTGTGCGTATCCGGCGGGCTGTACGCGAGCGCTTGCGTCTGCCCGACCGGCATGGTGTTCAACAGCTCACTGTCGCGCACCTGCATCGACGCAGCGGACTGCGCGTTCCGGTGCGAGTCGGGCGAGTGTCTTGCGAAGGACAAGCGCTGCGACGGCCATGTGGACTGCCCGGACCAGTCGGATGAGCAGAACTGCGAGACGGCCGGCACATCGCGCATGACGCCCACCTGCAAGTGGAACGAGTTCCGGTGCGCGGATGGCAGCGCGTGCATCTCGGCTGCGCAACGCTGCGACGGCCGGCGCGGCGACTGCGCCGACCTGTCGGACGAGGCACACTGCGAGCGATACGACGCGCATGGCGGCCACTGCACCGCAACACAGTACACGTGCGCGGACGGGCTCTGCGTGGATGCGACGGCGCGGTGCGACGGCCTGCCCGACTGCCCGGACGGCTCGGACGAGGTCGGGTGTGTGGCGCGGGCCAGCAAGAGTGAGCAGGCGCTCACGTGCACCGAGGGCATGTTCCGCTGCACCAGCGGCCAGTGCATCCCGGGCGGGTGGGAGTGCGATGGCAGCCCGGACTGTCACGATGCGTCCGACGAGCACGAGACGTGCCACCCGGGTGGCCAGAAGGGCGTGGGGACGGGCGAGGAGGCGTGCCCGGACGGGTACTTCCGGTGCGGCGTTGGCTTCTGCATTGCACCGGCGCTCGTGTGCGACGGCAACGATGACTGCGGCGACGGTACGGACGAGCCGGAGCACTGCGAGGAGCACAAGGAGCCGCACGGCTGCACACCGGCGGACCTAGCGGACGTGAGCGCGGGCACGATGTTCCGGTGCGCCAAGTCCGACACGTGCTGGCCGGCGGCGGTGCGCTGCAACGGCACAGCCGAGTGTCCGCACGGCGAGGACGAGCGGGACTGTAGCGGGTGCGGGCCGCGCGACTTCCAGTGCGCGAACGGCGAGTGCATCCGGCTCGAGTGGCGCTGCGACAAGGACGTGGACTGCGAGGACGGCTCGGACGAGCGCAATTGCACGGCTGCGGCGGGGAGCACACCGTCCGACACGCACGCGACTGTGTGCGGTAGCGACGCGCCGTTTGAGTGCGCCCCGGGCGAGTGCATCGCGATGGCGCGGCTGTGCGACGGCAAGCGCGACTGCTCGAACGGGCACGACGAGGACGGCAACTGTGCGTCGGCCTGTACCGGGGGGCTCGGGCCCTGCGCCCAGATCTGCCAGCGGTCGCCGTCCGGTTCGATCTGCAGCTGCCTCGAGGGATACGCGCTCGGCGGCGACCGCAAGAGCTGCGCGGACGTGAACGAGTGCGAGACGGGGGGTAAACCGTGCGCTCAGCGGTGCACCAACATTCCCGGCTCCTACCGCTGCTCCTGCCACGACGGTTTCATGCTGCGCCCGGACAAGGTGTCGTGCAAGGCGGTCGGTGCGCCCCAGCACCTGCTGTACGCCAACTTCGACCAGGTGCGCAAGCTGACGCTTCATCCGCCGCGCATCGACACGCTGGTGCGGGCGAACGGCAGCCGTATCACAGCGATGGATGTGGACGTGCGTCGGCAGCGCCTCTACTTTGCCGCGGAAAACGCGCCCGCACTGTACGAGCTGGACATGCGCATGAACGGGACGCGCGTGATGGAGCGCGTGGGCGCCCCCGAGCGTATCGCGCTCGACTGGGTGACCGGCAACGTGTATTTCGTGGACGCGACCGAACCGTCGATCAAGGTGTGCCACTTCGAGCGGTCGGCCTGCGCCCGTCTCATCTCCTTCGCCCAGCGCAACTTCGTCAAGGCGCTCGCGGTCGATCCAGCGAGCGGCCACCTCTTCTACGCGCTGCTCTACTCCTGGATCTTCCAGACGCCCCACTCGATCATCTTCCGGGCCGCGCTGGACGGCACGCGGCAGGAGGTGGTAATCAAGCGGTCGGGCGTCGTGTCCGCGATCGCGCTCGATCCCGCCAGCCAGCTGCTCTACTTCACCGAGCTTGGCGCGAACCAGCTCGCGCGCGTCAACTACCTCGGCCAGCACTACCACGTGGTCGCGCACGATCAGCCCCACGTACTCAACCATCCGCTGCAGCTGAGCGTGTTCGAGAGCCACGCGATCGTGGTGAACCGGGCGGCGGGCGCGATCGGCCAGTGTCAGCTGTACGCGGGCTACCGCTGCGAGCGGTACGGCGTCAACGTGCCGCCGACCCGCCAGCTGCTGATCGTGCAGGAGTCGCGCCAGCCGGCCGGCCGAAATGTGTGCGACCGGCAGCAACGCAACTGCACCCATCTCTGCATACCGGTCGCGGGACGGGGCCGGTGCGTGTGCGCCAACGGGCTGGAAATCGCCGAAGGTGACCGGTGTCCCGAGCCAACCGAGCGGAACCGGGCCATGACGCCGTACGGGCGCGTCGCACAAGACGAAACGCTGGCGGCACCGGATAGTGACGGCGCGGAGGGAAGCTTCCTGGGCGGGGCGCTCCACTGTCTCGCCTACCTGCTGCTGGCCGTCGCCACGTGTGCCGTCGGCTACTACGTCTATCTGCAGCGCTTCCACCACAAGTTCGAGGTGGGCGTCCACTTCAACAACACCGAGCTGAGCACGATCGACCTCCCGGAGGCGGAACTGTGCCGGGCGTTCCAACCGAAACAGGCCGCCCCCGAAGCGGACGACGACTGCGACGGCGATCGCTGCAGCGACAGCCAGAGCAACACGATCGATGCCTCCAACATACCGTTCTACAACTGCCACGACGACCTGAAGGAGCGCCTGATTGTGTGAGGGCGAATTTGTTAGTCTGTTTTTTTTTCTTCGTTGTTGCTGTTGCTGTTTTTACTGAAATTTTGAGCGACCGAAGCTGGAGCTGGAGGAGCGCGCGGAAACTAGTCGTGTGTAATCTCTGAAGCGGGCGGGGTTCCGGTCGTATTTTTTTTGCGATCGCACAAAAACAAACTCAAACACAAACCGTTGAGCCTGTTTGCTTCTCCTTAGCTTTGTTTTATGTATTTGAGCAGGTTTGGGGTAGAACCTTCGGCGTGCATATCCAAGTTGTAAGCAGCAGTGCCGGCACTAATGCAATCCCGCCGACCCTACTAGCCAATACTGGGAATTGTGAAACTATTATCTTCAAATACATTTACACTTACTACACTCATGGGGATTGTGTTGATATGTACGTTTCCGTAGTCTAAAAACAGATCCTGCCCGAGACGATAGGTCTGAACCGAACTCGAACCCTAAAGATGACTCCTGAACTCATTATGATGCTAGAACTGCTAGCATTTCGTCGTTAGTAGCTGCTGCCCTAAGCTTTACTGGTCTCAAATTTCTTGTCGTCTAGCGATTGAGCACTAAGTCTACTTCTAAACCAGATCTTCTAGCTACCTCGGTGCAGAAACGAGAACTGATCCATCTGTGGTCCAACAACTGGACCCAGCATGGCTCCCTGTTCAGAAGAATCGTTCTGTGAATTTTTTTGTTTGATATTCTCGGAGATATTTTAATTGAATGGTTAACAAACAATAACTTTTCCGGATTTTTTTTCGTTCTTCGTTTATGGGTTTGACAAGCAGGTCGTCCATGCGCTATCCGTTAGTTTAGTTAGTTCATTATAACGTTTGGCAGGAAATTTATATTATAGATTTTTTATTCATTTTTTAGTGAAAGCAGTTTGTTCACTCATTACGAAGAACTGTACGAAACGTAGGGTTTTGGTTAGAATGTTCAAATTTCTAATCCAAGGTTTTTGGATTTTCAATGTACGCGTTTGTGTACAATTGTTTTCCAATTTCTAAAAACTTTCATCGAAATTGGATTTTAGAATTTAGGAAATTATAACTTTTAAGCAGTGAATAGGTGTAAATAGGTGCAATTTTTTCATTGCACTCATTCCGTTCCTTCATTCAATCAATTTTCATTCCGTTCCTTCATTCAATCGATCCATTGAAGGAACGGAACGAATCCGGCGGGTTCGGAACTGTATGCCCACCTCTAGCAAAAACGATAAGCAATTGTTTGGTGTTACCTCTCCGCACAGGGTGACTCCGGAACGTTCTCGATCATATGTTGCTTCCTTTTACTTCTCTCTCGCTCCTCCTCTGGTGCGAGTGTACTCTGACAAAAAGTAATAAAAAAAACCTCAAACCCACACATACACAACTAAACCCACCCGCCCGGAACGCAATGTAAACAGTGCCGTCATCGTAGCATAACGCCGAAAAAAACAGTCGCAAGATGAGTGCGTGTGCTCGGGCTACGTTGTGAAATAGCGCCCAGTCATCCCGGAAGATAACACGAGTTTAGTGCGCGTATCCGGAGTGCATTCGAGTCATTTTTCACTAATTCCCAGCCCGGCAGTCGCAAGGGACTGAGTTTTATCAATTGTTGCGCGGTGTTATCGCTGTACTAGCAGGCTGCAGGTAGGCCTAGCACGGGGGCTGTCCGCACGAATGCTACGTAACTGCATGCCGGTTCACTGCTGTGCTTAGTTTCGTTCCAGCCGCTTCCGGGACCGTGACCATGCAAAACAAGGGTGAAATTGCTAAAATTGTCGGCGCGGTGGTGCTGCCCCAGCTGGGTGGGTTCGTCAACGGCAAGCTAACCCGGACGCAGATCACCGAATGGTACAACCATCTGAACTTCCCCTGGTTCAAGCCCCCGAACTGGCTGTTTGCGCCGGTGTGGACCGCGCTCTACTCCGGCATGGGCTACGCCTCCTACCTGGTGTGGAAGACGGGCGGTGGCTTTGGTGGAGCGGCCCAGCTGCCGCTCGCCCTGTACGGCACCCAGCTCGCCCTCAACTGGGCCTGGACACCGATCTTTTTCGGATACCATCAGTTGAAATGGGTAAGTGCGTGTTTGGCGGTTCATTATTCCCCTTGGTTCTATACTAGTGTTGGGTAAATCTGCCTCGGTTATATGAATCTGACAGACGCGTCGAAATGAATCGATGAATGTGGATCTCGACTGAAAAGATTTCTGCCTATTGAGATCCATAAAATCGGGTATTTTCAAACTTAGAAGGATAAATGCATTTTAATAGTTTTCTCGTGATCTCGTGGTGCATTAAGCTGTTAATTCAGATTAAGATATTTACTAATGTATGTTTTGTTTAGATTCTAATAGATTCTAAAAATGCAGGCCTAAAAGGACTTGATTTTTTTAAAAATTCATTGATTTGATAGATAGATGATATTCAAGTATCTCGGGATTCAGATTAAAAATTCGATTCGTAATTCGAATATGTAATTCTTCACAGAAGATTCACACGCATGAATCTTTTAAAATGATTCATGAACCACCACACTATTCTGTAAACGTTCTTCTCTTTCCCGTTCTAGAGCGTGGTCGAAATTCTTGCCCTGACCGGTTCAGTCGCAGCGACCGGTGTCGCCTTCTACCGTATTAACAAGCTCGCCGGTTATCTCTTCATTCCATACTTTGCCTGGTGCGCGTTTGCCAGTCTGCTCAACTACAACATCTACAAGCTGAACACCCCGCCAGCCTCCACCGCCACGATCGAGGAGGTGACCGAGAACCCCAAGAGCAAGTAGGGCGCGCTGAATGTGTCTGCTACCTTCGGTGATACGGGTTTGCTACTGATCGGGCTTCTGTTTTGTAGCACCAGCTAGCCAGCAGCATTACGCAACAGGTGAACCGCGGACGATTTGTAACATAAAAGAACATACTCGACCTGCCCGACTGGTGTCTCCGGGGAGTATGTCACACACAGAACAATCAACGTACTACATCAATAAAATCATACATTTCTCCTCAATCAAACCAGTGGAATGAATTGCCCGTAAACGTGTTTTCTCTTGGACACATAGTAGACATTTAATCGTTTTCAAAATTCTCCGATCAGCTTCATAATTAAGGAGTTTTGTTAGGGATTGCATTATGTTTAATACTTGTTTTACTGCAGCCTTCTACGACCGAAGCGTGTTCTACTGCTTCGAAATGATGGAAATATCGGTCGCTATCAAATATCGAGGAAAGACAGTAAAAAATGGATTCGACATATCCAAGTCTGATTTACTCACGCGACCCATCACTATTTAAATTGCCCATCGCTAACCATGTGCTGTCAACTAGCTGTCAAATCAATCGCGTACAATTAGGCAGCGCTCCGAAAGGAATCCAACAAGACGAACAAACAAGACTTTGTTCAACAGGTGCGAACAATATTATATTGCCAAATGGAACAGAAGTAAACCAATTCAAGGTCTGTTAATGTATCAGCTCCCGTAAAGGGCTCATTTTGACAGGTAAAAAGAAGTAGAAATTGGAGTTATGGTTGCGATGTAGCAAGGCAATAAATATTGAATCAACAACACACACGAAGAAATGTTGTTAAAATGGCGATCTGTACAAGTCCTATTACTTCAACACCAAATTTGTCTCTGTCTGTCAGTATGTTAAATGACAGTATGTTAAATTGTGTCTCTCGACAGTGTCTGACACTGCACCTTCATAGGACTCTGTACATTTGTTCGTGTCTTATGTCTTGTCTGATTGCTGCCAGAGCGCAGCCTCACTGTGATCTGAACGACTATTATATATAAACCTTGCTGAATGATTTCACCTTCCTTATACATACACCTTGAGCTGCGACAGATTATTTGACAGCTCGAAAGGAAAGTGAAATGAGCATTTGTTTTTCTACAATCAAAGTGGACTGTGCTAGAGAAAGGTTCTAGCCAAAGTTTACAACGCTATTGTATTCTATCTGCATGTCCTGCAGTCAGCATATGAGGTAAACATTTCTACATTTTCTAGTAAAATTAATATCCTAATGGCGAATGAAGGAGTAGGGCTAAAGTCTCTTTGTTAACAATAACTACAACTAAGCCCATCTGCGATCGTCTAACTAAGGTCTAACTAAACTATATCGCTTTGTATTTTAGCGTTGCGAACGGAACCATCGTTTGAAGTCATTCTTCCCGTTATCCTTTTACGTATTTTGTCTCCGGCACGATGGCAGACGAGTATCAACATGCGAGCCGAACCAAGCTTAAGCTGAAAAACGATTCCGAGACGAAGAAAAAGCAAAAGAAGAAGGACAAGAAAAAGGAAAAGGAGAAAATTTTTCGTGCTGTGCAGAATGAAACCGGCCGTGAGCAGCAGCAACACCAGCAAAAGCAGCCGACATCAAGCACCTCAGCTTCCACGCAAGGCCGCGTGCTAACAAAAGCGGAGGAATCTTTTAAGCGCATGCAAGAGAAGATGGTAAGCTAGTGGCTGAAGGAAAAGGGGACGTAACAGAACGGTTCACTGGGCGTAACTTAATTCACTTTGAAAATCTCAAGCTGTGTTATTTGCCGAAGATGTTGATCTGCCCTGTTTGTTCGCAATCAGGCGAAGCACACTTCATCTTCGCTCTAAGCATTTTGTATTAATAGCACCACCTTATCATTAAAATCATTAGAGCCGTGCTAGTAAGTAATGAAAGTGGGCCAAGGTCCTGCGTTAAGGATACTCAAGACACTGGTTTGTTTGCGATCCCTTATACTAAGACATCATTGTTATTGATATGCAGTGCGCTTGAGAGGGGACAGTCTATCTGTAATATAGCACATTTTATATGTACCATTAACGTCTTCAGTTAAGTCCAAAAACATGGTGAAAGGAGCAGAAGAACCACACTGCTTATTAATATGTGAGCTGCAAAACGATGTAGGAGAACCCTATGCCGAGGTATCGGCAGTACCTGGCACAATTATAAACATGGTAAGGCCGATGAAACGCACCCTAGATACGATGTAAAGGTTTGGAACGTGGACAAAGCGAAAGCTGCCTTCTGTTGCCTCATCAACGGAGTTACGACGCGGACTTACTTCGCAATGCTCTCACTGTCAGTCCAGGTGGAGTAGGTGTTATGTGCTAAGTTACAGCTTTGTCCTTGCGCTTATGAGGAACAGTGAAGCAGTGGAATGTAATCATTTGTCAAACTTACCTTATGAATATAGTATTAGTCATATATATGCAAGAATAAGCTCATCTATGAACTTACTTGTTTTGGATATTTCATCACCTACCATTTAATGTAATTTTATATACTTGTTGCAAATTGCAACAGGTTTAATACGTTTTCCTTCCGCTGCTAATAATAATCTCTGTGTTTTTTTTTCTCTTCTTTTAGCAAAACAAACGCATCGTGGAGAAGGCCCAGATGACGCACAAACAGCGGGTGGAGTTGTTCAACATGCATCTTGACAGCCTGACCGAACACTTCGACATACCGAAAGTTTCCTGGACCAAATAGGGTGCTGTCGTGTACAGCACTGGGAGGGGTATTGCTATGGAACGAGAACGTTTTATAACACTTTTAGTATGTAAGCGACTTTAGCATTATCTTCAAACGACTTTAGTATTCTACTCTTCCAGTAGATCGTTGTAAAATACTGTGAAATCGATAAAGGTAACTTATGCACGATTTGCTTTATTTTATACGCCAGCAAAGAGAAAGCCTTTGAAGAACTTTCCAAATGAATCAGATACTTTCTACGAACTCACAAATTCGAACTGGTAGCCCTCACTTCCTTTCTTTACTTTCTGTGCACACGTGTTTGCGATTTATTGGCCGTTAATGCCGTTTAAGATGAGCCAGATGAGTTGCGCGTACTGGTATTTCTTCACTAATCAATAAGAGACAAAATATAGAATTAAATTAACCAAATAACATTGCTGTTGTGGATTTTTTTCTGTGATTGTTCTATGTCAATTCTATTTGCTATACCTGTACAAGAGAAAGAATTGGAATTAGACTAGCCGATGTTATCGCAAACAACGCAAGTATCATGTACAACATTCTAGTGTATAGCATAGTAATTTGTTATGTTCACACAAACGAAATGCAAATCATCTTAGCACCAAATTTGTAACTCGTCTGTTGGCACTAAACAGACATGAGACAGAAATGTAAAATTATTAGGTGCACCAACACTATTTTCGTTTTTGCTGATTAAGACGAAGCTTTTACTATCTGTGGTTTCTTTATGGATTTCTTGAAGTTCGTTTTCGATTACATCAAGCATGTTGCTTACTGTAATTTCGTAAGATTTCTTTGGTTGGTTTGTTGAAGTTTAAACTGGAGCTTGTCTCGTCTCATTCTATCCGGGATAATTTTCCCGAAAGTTCACCTTGAGAAGTTGATGAAAAGAAATCTCCGTGTCTAACACCCTGCGTTACTTTATGACACACAAAGTGAGCAAAACAAAGTCAAGTTTTAATCAGGTGCAGCTACGATTATCTAAATAGTAAATGGTATGCATTTACGCAGAGTAAACTATGTTTCATGAATAGGGCTTTCACCCATGGTGCTTTCTACAGTACTTAAAAAAAAGTGAACCTCTTCAAGCGAGACTTTCACCCCGATTTCACTCGCTCTGCTAATAATTCCAGCTCAATGCAATTTTAAATTCTCCACTTACCACTGGCATCGATCTCTGACTGTCGACAGCTTTCGTCTAAAGTGTTCTATCGCTTCGGATGTCTTTATACTCCCTCGGCTAACACTTGTTAGCTGCGTGCAAATGAACGGGTGTGACAGGTTTAGTCATTGTGCTTTATTTTTTCCCTTATTGCTCGTTTATTTACCATCACCTTTAAAGCTACATGAACATTATACGCCGCAGTGTGAAACGGATACAGTATGAATAGTCGGTTGCGTTTTTTCCTCCACAATTTTTCTTTGCTGCTAAACTTAAGCTTACACTAAAGAAAAAAAAAAAAACAAAGTACAAAGGCATAAATCGGCAATCGATTTCTTCTCTTTATAATGGGTTTCCGCTTCTACGAGCTGCACGCATTGCAACGGCGGACCGGTAAGAATTTTAAATTATACGGTTCGCAACGTGTTGCCATTGAGCGATAATCAACGGAACCGTCCGTAGAATAGGAATGAAATAAGCTCGCCCTCTTACTTTCCATTGGCAGCAAGGACAAACGCCGGCAGTAGTAAAAACCTCACTCACCAATTTGCAGCGCCATCTAGTGACAATCTAGTGCAATGATCTGTAGCAAAACGTTGGCATCATCTTTGGCAGTGTAGGAGTATGGTCAATAAATTATAAGGAATATAAGAAGTACTAGGGCTAGAGAAGAATTGTGGAAAAGACTATTGGCGTTGTAGAACCGACGACTTGAAGGATACGGTGGGAAGTAAACGAACGGGATTGAAACAGGAGGAATACTAGAAACTTTGAGGAGCAATCAACTAGTTTAGACCGGAACATTATCAGGAATGGCAAGAAGGAACAGTACGAGAGCAGCATTGAGGAAGCATCTTAAGTAATGAGCATTAAGCTCTAAGGCAAATTTTGAAGATTCTTATCATGATGACGTTAATCAAGAGTATCCTCCATAAAAGACGTCGATGAAAGAATGTTAATCGGAATCTCACGTATTCCTATAGATATGGAGGAGAACGTCAAAATACTGAGGAAGAATCTGGTACAGGTGGTATCAATGCGTAGTAATACGAACGGATACTGAAAATATGTTCATGACAGATAGTGTATACATACACACAAAACATATACATACAAAGGAATGGTGTTGAATGTCATGATTAGCAATAAAAAAAAACAGTTAGTAGTTAATCCAGTCCCGCGTCGGTGTTTGATAAAGTGTTGTGATATTGTGCTGTTGATAAACCTGCCGCTTCTGCTGGAGATATTTGCTGTCCACCATGCGCATCAGCAGGTAAGAAAGTGTGCGAGTTTGCGAAAAAAAGTGTGTTAAAAATGTGGTTCAATTTTCGATTTCGATTTTACATACAAAAAAACAAAACGCTGTTGGCAGACTGGGGTGTGCTATGCGGTCTGAGAGTTTTTTTTTATGAAATCCTCTCTCAAATTGCCCGCGCGGGTAGGTAAAGCAAACTGGTAACGATGCTAGCTGTCAACAGCTGAGGACTGAGGAGCAGCCTAGATATCCCGAAGGTGAACGGTGCGATCAATAGCGATCACGTAACCAATGAGGTTCAATGAGCGATCTGCTATTAGTTGGATCTCGAAGATCCTCAACACAAAGGGAAGAGTGTGGAAGAATCCCATAACTCCATGAGCTTAAGGAGGAACTAAGGT
>KB670647.1:344773-355922 GCA_000349105.1 Anopheles epiroticus
TTTTCCGGAAGTTCATCTCGTGTCCATCATTGTCTAGAAGGTACCAAACCCAAAACATAAAGCCCACAAACAAATGATGGATCACTTTACTGTGTGTCGATGAACTCCCGTTGGCCTTTCGACGATGCGTTTGGGACGATGAGTGGTTCGATCCAGGCAGTGGGGGCAAGATTTCCTTTTACCTTTCTCCTGGCTCTATTTAGGAAGGAGACTTTTCTTTTTCATTTTATTGTGAAACTACGAATAGAAGTGAATGTTTCGGGATAGAGACACCAATGGTTTGTTCCAGAGTGCTCCTAAAATCTTAATTAATAATTCATATTTTTCTTGCGTTCTTAGTGGTACATAAATTTTAAGTCTTGCTAACAGCCTCCCCCCAATGACTCCCCAAATACGTTCGTGATGATTTTTTGCTGAAAATACACTTTGTTGGACAAGGCGTCAAGAACTGAGGGATTGTATTCCTAGCCTTTCAGCACCGACTACAACATGGGGCATCGCGCCCAGGTCTGTTCTTTAGGATGGAGCGTTTATATTTTCTTTGGATAGATTCTGTTTTGTTTGGTCAGATATTACTACGGCGAGGTATCTCTCGGGCAGGCCTGTCATTGCAGTTCAGTGACGATTTACGAAACCTCTCATCTTATACACGTTCTTTGTGATCGTCTCTTTAATGGATGTGGAAATCTAAACTCCTACCAAACCTGACTGCTGGGTCACAATATACATATGATGTATGTTAGTGAGATGTCTGCTAGTTTATAGTTTAAATAAACAGACTTCTTGAAACGATTGAAAGTAACTTTGGTGCAGGTTTCGACTGAGAGTGGCAGGCAATGTTTTCGACACCACTAACAAACATTTCCAATCAGTTCCCGAGGCGCGACGCAGGCATTGGAGCAGCGGACCGTTTGAGCAATAAGCTATGGTGTTTTAAATACCATAGAAATAAGATAAATATTATAATATAATAAGTAACATCAACTTGATGCCTTTAAAAGCGACTTCAAAGCCACTCTCGACTGCATTCCGATAGACCGGCTATACTTTTAAAACATAAAAAGCCTGGCTTTGGTGGCCCATTTTTGTCAAACTTGGTGATTTCTTCTCATTTTTCCATTGCAGTCATGACGTGCAGGAAATCGTCAAGGAGCAGTCCAACATCGAAGATGTCACCGTCATTAAGCTGGTGCCTGCTGTTCGTGTTCTCAGCGCGCTCACTTTTTCATCTTTCAAAGTCGGGATGTCGATTTTCTCGTTCTTCGTGGCCTATTGGGACCGTCTTCAAGGTGTTTATTGATCGCCGTATCGCATCTAGTGCAGTGTTGGTGGCTCCGATTGATTATGGCGCTCCTACCACTACACCTTCAATAAGTATTGTTAACAATCCGGCAACTTCTTCGCTAAGCAGCAACACCGCTACAACTACTGACAATAATCCGGATCCCGCAACACCACTACCTCAGCAACTTCAATAGCTGACAGAAACTCACACTGACTTATACATCTACTACCAAAACGTCCGTGGAATTCGACGAAACCAATGAACTTCGTCTAGCAGTGTACGACGCAGCATTCGATGTGTGGGTGCTGTCTGAGACTTGGCTTGACGACCTTATCCACTCATTTCAAGAGGCTCATTTCATGTCTGGCTTATCCCTATGCACAAAAAAAGGACAGATGCGAGTGAGAATTACCGCGGTGCATCTCTACTGTGCGCCGCCTCTAAAGTCCTCGAGTCTATTGTCCATTCATACATTATTCCCTGCGTTAAAAACGTCATTTCGCAGCATCAACATGGTTTTATTCCTGAACGGTCAACCTCTACTAACCTTATGTGTCTCGTATCTAATTGTTTCAATTATATGGCATCCGGTCATCAACTTGATGCCATTTACACTGAATGCAAAGCCGCTGTCGACTGCATTCCGATAGACCGACTACCTCTTAAACTAGCAAAGCTTAGCCTTGGTGGCCCATTTTTGTTTTGGCTGAAGTCCTATCTTCTTGCTAGATCTTATAGAGTCAATCTTGGTGATTTCCTCTCTTTTGTTTTTGTTGCAATGTCCGGTGTACCCCAAGGGAGTGTTCTTAGTCCTTTACTTTTCGTGTTGTTTATTAATGGCTGTATGATTGTTCTACCCCCAAATGGTTGCTTTCTTTTCGTGGATGACCTCAAAATTCTCTCGCCTGTGGCTTCTTCAGCTGACTGCACTCGTCTTCAATGTTATTTAAATGTTTTCAATGTTTTGGTGTCGTTTGAATGGTCTTACCTTATCTACCAGTAAATGTTCTGTAATATCGTTTGGTCGTTCCCCAAACAAAATCGTTCACGATTACTTCCTCTGTGATACGAAATTATCTAGAGTGAACGTCGTGAAGCATCTAGGTGTTTGGCTTGACGACAAAGCATCATTTCAGCCTCATGTCGATAAAATCGTGAGTAAGGCAAATAGGATGCTTGGTCTTATGATCCGAATGTCTTCGGATATTCGTGATCCTATTTGCTTAAAATCTCTCTATTGTTGCTGGGTTCGGTCAATTCTGGAGAATGCGTCGGTAGTCTGGTCTCCTGCCGGTAGTACGCTGTTGGAGTGGATCGAACGCATCCAACGTAAATTCAGTCGCGTGATGTTTCGCCGTTTCCCTACCGGTCCGGCCTTCACGTTGCAGTCGTTGTCGATTCCTTGGCATCGGTCCGCTTAGAGCGCGTTACCCGCACATCCAATCTTACTTCATTGCTTGTCTGCTTTCCAATGTTCTGGATGCTTCTTCTTTCTCCTATTGCCGATTCCTTTCTATGTCTCCTCCTACTGGGTGTTGCTTCTTTCGCATACCGTAAGTCCAACCTGCTTCACCCCTTGGAAGCAGTATCGGGTACTGAAGTGCGTCTGCAAACTGGTTCGTTTCGTACACTTGCTGTAAGCCTCCTGTAGCACGATGCTGCAGCACAATGTCACATGTATGCTCTCCGCCTCCGGTAGTCCGCATCGTACACGAACATGCCACCAACTTCATCGGCGGCCGGTTTCGTTGTAACGGCGTTGATCCATACCTGCGGTGCACGCAAACGGATAGAAAGGCGTAGATCATCTCTAACAAACATCCGCTCGTACGCATGCTTGAACATCGCTGCAATTGGATTGTGCGTAGGAAGTACTCGTTGCAAAGTGGCCAATATATTACGGTTCAGCTCACCGTCGGATGCTGACACCCGAGCGTTCAACATGGTGCCATACTGCCCCTCCAAACTTGGATCGAAAAAGTACAGCTGACCATAGCATGGCGAATGTCCTGGAAGCACAGCGAGCGACTCGTTCATCCTTGCGTACTGGGTCATTAGCTCGGATTGATGCGCCGATGGAGGTGAAAGCAAACGCATTATCGTACCGCCGTATATTGTGCATAAACTGCGGCACATCGAACAGTTGGTGAAAATCTGCTGGCGGTTCGCAAAGCGTTGGAAGCTCAACTTGTCTACTATTGCAGCAAACAGTAGGCGGCTCTCCTGATCACTTGAGAGCGGAACAGAAATCGCACGCTGTACGTGGTGCAAGCGTATGAATTACGGGATGGTTGTACGTCTCATGATAGCCGTGTGCTACTCTTAGCCGGTGGGTCATACCGCGGCGGGATATGTATTGGCGATGCCTGTTTGCTGCTGCTGTTGTGCCGGTGTGATAGCTGCTGGTGCTGGTGCTGGTGCTGGTTCGCGTTTGTAATACGTTTTTTGAGTGCGAAAAAGGTGACACCTATTGAAATCCATCGTCAACTAGTTGAAGTTTACGGGGAAAAGTGTATGGACATAAAAAAACGTGCGTAAGTGGAGCCGCGAGTTCAATTCCGGGCGCACTAATGTTCAGGACGAGGAGAGAAGTGGCCGACCGTCGGTCTCGGATACGATTGTTCAAGCGGTGGAAAAAACCGCCGTGCGACAATTAGGGACTTGGAAGAGAAGCTTGGAGGAGTGTGTAGCAGCGAAACAATCCGTCATATCCTTGTGAACAACTTGCAGTATCACAAAGTTTCTGCCCGATGGGTGCCGAAACAGCTGACCGAAGACCACATGAAGCGACCCTTGACCTGCTCAAGAAATTTGGCTGGGACGTCATCGATCACCCTCCCTACAGTCCCGACGTGGCCCCAAGTGACTACCACATGTTTCCCGCCCTGAAAAAACATCTCGGAGGGAAGAAGTTTGAAAGTGACGCGGAGGTTCAGAAAGAGGTCAACATCTGGCTGCGCGAGGCGGACGGAGAGTGGTATTCTGCCGGCATAGACAAGTTCATCGTGCGGATGCGCAAGGTGTTGGAAAAAAATGGCAATTATGTAGAAAAGTAGCCAAGACCTTGGCCTTTCCAACGGTGTATCGCTTTTTGTAAATAAATGTCATTTTCTATGGAAAAAAAATTGGAGACCTTACTTTATTGTCAGCCCTCGTATTGAAATATTTGACGTTGAGTTTGCTTATGAATTTCTTCGATTTTAACTCTATGTGTGTTCTCTGTCACCCCCTGACCAACATCCCCCCCCTCCCTTACGCAGGATTGACTATTCTGCAATGAGTATATTAAGCCATAGAAAAATACAAAGCACACCAGTGTGCTCTGGTGGGCGTTGACCCTACAGAGGTTAATGTGCCACCCAAGAACAAGGTAAGAATCTACTTTTACCAACACTTTCTCTGAGTGATCTAAATACACTCCACGGTACACGACTTCCTCGACCCATAAAATATTTCCTTTCCTTGTTAAGGTAGAATAAGAATCTGAGCGGCCCTATATTACCGTCTTGCGAAACTCCTGAGCTAGATGAGTGGAATTGACGTAGTTGGCTACGTGTGTTTGGTATACGAGCATCTCTAATACTTTAGCTATGGTACACGCTACAGTGATGCCGCGGTAGTTGTCCGTGCTCACTTTGTCCCCATTCTTGTGCGCAGGAGTCAGCCATGAGAACTTCCACTGCGAGGGATATCTTCCAGAGCGTAGAAAGATATCGAAGATAGTGTAGTGTAGTAGCGATAGTGTAGATGACAGTAATACAGTAGTCGGAGGCAGTGGCCGGAATTTCATCCGATCCGAAGGTTGATTGATCGGTATAGAGGGAGCGGAAGTATTCACAGCGCCGTGGAAAACTACCTGGCTAACACCGATCCACAAAAAGAGGTGCAAAAGCAAGGTTATCAACTACCGTGGCATCACTTCACCCAGTGTTCGCGCTAAAGTGTTCGAGATGCTCGTATATGAGGCTTTGTGTTGTGAACTGTGTGTGTGTTGTAAAATGTGTTGTATTGGAACTTACTTTTAAGTGCTTAATGTACCATTTTTCAAGGCGGTTCTAAAGTCAAATGACATGTAGCAGACTCTCAACAAGGGCAGACTTTTATCTGTTCTGGCGCAACGTACTCTTCGGTGAATTGTATCTATGTATCTCTTTCTGAACACAGCCCAGCAGGCTTGATAAGATAAAAAGGTTCAAGTGAAAGCTTCAAGCCTGGAAGGATCGAACGTTCCACTCGCGCAAGTTCCCAACGCCGGCAAGCGGTACGATCGAGATCACACCTTACGGTCGCTTGTTTGATGTCTTCTATCAACGACTGAAATCCTTTCCTGTTAGCGTACAGGGTCCCATTGCCCCCTGTACCCCGGTCGGCACCACGTGGAGGTAGGAATAGGAGTTGCGACAGCATTAATCATGATAGCACGCAAGTATGAAAACACCACAAGCTGCAAGTTGTGGCGCTGCTCTTCGCCCTTCACCGACCGACCAATGGCGTGCTTGGCCCGTTCTGACGAACGCTACGTACACGAGGTACTGGAGTGAAAACAAGTCACCATTTGTTGGCAGACTTTTAAACCTTATCCCCCCTTTCACCAATAATACGCCAAATTCATCCAAATAAATAAAACTTGTAAATAAAAAAGTGAGAAGAAGAGAGTAGAAGTTAAAAGAGGCGTGGAAAGCTTCTCATTGTTCCGCTCCGGCACCTCTCTGAGTATGGACGTGTATTCGCTGGTACTCGTATTATCGCGACTCTGCTCCTGGTGTGACCTTGATTACGTTTCTACAGTGTGGTCCTTTGAACTATCGAAGTTATTTGCTTGCAATCGACACCGTAATTTGCCGTTCTTGGAGTTCCTGGATTTGCTGTTTGCTGTACTGGAGTTCCCATCCACCTGAAGAGCAAGGCCTTATCTACTACCGCCTGGCCACCACAGTTCACATTCCGCGAGTTCAAAGATTACTCTAATATCCAGGGATATTCATCGACCTACAAAGCTTTCAACACACTCACATCCCCCACCTCAGACAGCAAATATAAATGTTACACCAACACCCTGCGTCATTCTACCGATCCCGATCCTACCATAGAATCAACCCCACCAACCACCTCCCTGCAGTGGTAACAGTGGTTAGTGTTATCGACACACCGACGGACTCACCTCAGCCATACCCGAAATTGGCCTCAGACGTCCATTACCTAACTTATTATTCTACTACGAAAACATCCGTGGAACTAGGACGAAATTGGAAGAACTTGCGTCCAGCGAATCGTACTATGACGTTAGTATTCTCTCGGAAACTTGGCTAACTGGGAGCATTTCTTCCTCGCACAGGAGTGATCGCAACACACTCAACAGTACTTAACTGGACTGTGGCTATTGTTGTGGTTTGCGGTTAATATGCCTTACATATGTTTTTCTTTGTTTCATGTTGGACTCAACTTGTGGATAGTATAACAAATATTCGTTCGTAATATTCTGCTTTGGGATCTCTTCAGCGTGGATCAAGGACAGACTTCGCCTCCTACCGTGGTCTGTGTAATACTTTAGAATTTGCGTAGACGTTGACGTAGAAATTGAAATGTCTCTAGTTATGGTATTGTATTCGATGTGATAAACCCGCAATTAGGCCATGGAACCCGTTGTAGTGAAAACTAAATAAATAAAGACCAACGTATCTAATTACAGAGGTTAGAACCGGACAGTTCCGACGGCTCCGGACGGTTCCAGCTGCCGACTAGCGGCGGCTCCAGACGGTTCCTGACGGAACCGTGGGTTTGATAAAGACGGAACCGGTTCCGGAGTAAAGTAAAGCTCGGGAGGGGTTCGGAGTCGTGGGTTCGGTTCCGAGAACCCGTCGCTAGTTCGGATCGTCTACCACTCGTCTGTCTCTCGTCTACATAATCTATACTTCCCAGTATTTCCTCCCTTCTGCCCCTCCATACCTACTCCCTTCTAATTGATTATCTCTCACGCTTAGTTTTTATTTCTATTACTTTCAAGTTAGAATTAGGATCAAATAAGTTTCCTTATTATTATAATTAAGTATTGTTTAACCTTTAAGGTTGACAATAGAATTAAATTTTCTTTTTATTCGGTAGTAGCGGCCATGCCGTATAGCTTAGAAATAACTAATTGAAATGAAATTGAAATGAAATTGAAATTGAAATTGTTATGATTATTATAATTATGATTATTATTAATTAAAGTAATATTATTATTGTTGTTTTTTTAAATAATTAGTAATATTATTGTAATATTAATAATTATTTATATTTATGAATATTAATATTAATAACTATCAATATTAAATATGAATATTATTTAAGCTTAACTACTGCAGGCTAGCCACGAATGATAAACGTTGATGTAAACGTTAAACTTTTGGCGAATGTTTTTAATTTATCTATACATTTGTTGCTAGAATAACGATCAACATAGCATGGACAGAAGTTGAAAACTAATAAAATCTTTTCAGAAAAATTGGTGTTAGCGATTGAGAATAGTCTATGCAAACTACACCTCATTTTTCTGAAAAGATTTCGATTATGTTTCGAAAACGTATTTTCTATGAACCATTTCTGTCCTGAGTGTTTTAAATTGGATTATGATTTACTCTCAACTCTACCAACCGATGTCAGAATTGCATTCTGCGATTTGCAAAGCCTTACTTTACTGCGCTTAATCCAGTTCAGTATAGATCGGCTTCGCAATCGAAGGTTGCAGTATTGTTTTAGACATTCTAAGGAATGTTTACTACAGTGCGTTTGGTGCAATGTGCTTAGACGTGACTAGTTTACCTGGCTGACGTTTCAACGTGGGTGATGCAGTCAGTGGGTCGTTTCAATGTCCAAAGCTTGGGAGAAAACTCTGAAACGAAAATACAAATGTATTAAACGCTAGTCAGTTGCCATTCGCGATGCCCCACAGACCCATGGCTTACCTGATGGTCAGTCATTCATCCTGCCATGTGTTCCCCCCTTTCCTGTTAGCATACAAATCCCCTGCTAGCTAAGGGATTGTACCCCAGTCGGCACCACGTGGAGGTAGGAATAGGAGTTGCGCTGAGCAGCGCCATTTGCCGACCGACCAAGCGTACTTGGCCCGTTCTGACGAACGAACGATACCCTCGAGAAGGTACGTTAGGAAAAAATCAATGCAAAAATTAGTTAAAAAAAATATTACACTGAAAGTTAAATTAACCAGTGAGTCTTAGCTATTTCTATTCTGTTCAAATAACCGCAACAGCTGCAAGTGATTCGCATAGAAGAAGGATGAACAAAACATGAAGAGAAGGATGTAAATAAATAAAATCAGTTAAGAAATATCATGTTTAGTCATGATCACTCTGCTGACATTTTATATATTAAATATATTTTTTGAGAGTTTCTGCATTCTCCTAATTTAAAAACATATATTCTTCTGCGTTGCTCGGTACCAAGGTAGAAAGATCATTATCAATTTTTCATATTTTGTTTTGCATTACATTAAGTTTTTTCTCCTATGAGTGTAAGCACAAGTGATGGTTAAGTATTATGTAATAGAGCACTTTTGTTTTTGCAGCTTGGTTTACATTTCCATTTTAAAAATAGGATTATTTTCAGCAGCTTGGCTGACGTCACTGGGATCTTTTCGATTTGTGTTTTGAATTATTGTAACGTTTTTATTTCATTGTATGTTTCGTTGTAAGAACTTGTAATGTTTAAATCAATAACGATCCCTTCGGGTCTCTCATAATTTATTTTAAGCTACAATTAGGAAGAAAATATTTCGCCAGCTTTAATGCTTTATTTCAAAATTGAATAATTACTATTGAACAATGAGAAAAGAAGTAATTGCACAGCAATTGCTTGTCGATTGCGTGAAGAAAATGCGAGCAGTTTAATGAAGAAGAATTATTTGATAATAATGGCTTCAATTAAATGGGTGGTATTTGTAGCATATTGAGGTATTGAATACGATCAATATGAACTTTATTTTTCCGGTGAATATGCAATGCTTCCAAAAAAGATTAACATAGTTTTAAATATTCCTAAGGGACATATTTTTCTAAGCGACCTTTTATTAAAGAAATTGAACACATCTGTGGTGTGATTATTACATTGTACATCTTCAACTTAGCTTAGATTTAGTAGTAACTAAATTAAAGCATGGGAATCAACACCATCTTTCCAAAAATCAACTGTAAAGCTGTTTAATTGTCTCCAAAAATCAACTGTAAAGCTCGAATTTAATTGCTAATTGCTACTCCTGTTACGGACTCAACTACACTATAATAATGCTTTCATTAAGTGGAGAAGCAAACTAGAAGCGAAGGCATCGGCCAACCGCCACTAGTAATGTGTTTCCAAAAATGTGAGCATTTTTAGGACGCATACTGATATCGGTTGATGCACCAGTTGATAGTACATCGTAAGGCGGAAGTTGCAACAAACATGTTTAGCGCTACTACTGATCTACTTAAACTACTTAGCTGGTTCATTTTCCAAGTACTATTAAACGGCTGGTGTGCCTCACAGTAGTGCACGGCAACGGATGTCATGGAATCGGTTTATTCCAAGCTAGCAAAATAGCCAAGATACCTCGCTCCAGAAGACTCCAAACGATTCTACATGCCAGAACAAGGAAGCTCGACTGTTTTGCAGACTGGGCTGTATGCTGGCACCCGCCTGTATTCGTTTGGAGCTCAGAGTTGCAGCTGTTGCAACTGGAAAGAGTCGAAGGTAGTACATGCTTACATCTGCTCTGTTCTTTTTACTCTTCAACTAGTGGGTCACTGGCCTGCTATTGGCTCACTGCTCAAATCGGGATGGAATCAGAAGCTTCTGAAGAACTTCTCCAGAGTTTGTCGATTGGGTTGGATGGCGCCAAGGAAATATGTAGCTTCTAGCATACTTAAAATGTAAATCTGTATTATCTAGCACCTGTTTCAGCTATTTGTTGATTGAGATACAATCTCACACAGTTCAAGATGTGTTGTCTCACCCAGACCTTCTGGATGCAAAGTCTAGGGCATTCTGGATTGAATTTCGCGCCATCGCCAGGAGTCCATTTCCTTTCGTATTTGCTGTCTACTAAAATCCCTCTTCAGGCCTTGATAGTCTCATCCTCTAGTAGAATTTACGAAATCCACATCCTGTCCCTGGCATGACACTTCTTGCGCTACTTCTGCAATGCATCACCGAACCCAGAACTTTGAATGTGCAATGATGTTATAGTTTACCCAAGGTACAGTGTCCATCTACAACATTAGAGGCGTTGGGATTGCTTTGCATGAAACTTCAATCTCATCTTAGTTCTCTAGGAATGTTTGCACACTGTTGCTACTGGGAACACGACGCATTGACGTACAACTCACTTTCGTGTTTGCCTGATTTCCCATTTCTTTTCGTGACATTGTTCTTTTCCAGTCTTTCCAAGAACAAATGCATTGGATTCTTCGATCCACTATGCACTGGATTAAGGTACGATGGTCTACGAACGCTACTGGAACTCACAAACTGTTCTCCAAACTCTTGTCGCATCATATCATCCCGAGACATTTATTCCAGCGAGTTAAGTTGAGCTACTATCTGATCTAGTTTCTTCACTTAGAATATATGTGAAGGCACATATATGAAGGTACATGAAGTAGCAGGCGTTATCATCGATGAGTGATGTTGCTCTCTCTCTCTCTGTTTGGTGTTGGATTCAAGTGTTGGATAATATAAAACATATCTATACACATTAAAGTTAAAAATCAATTAGGTAAACAGCTACGGACTCTACCATAAAAATTTTGATCCTTACCTGTTTGTCGTTCCAACGTTGATGATGCATCAACGAGGTCGATGGCAGGGTTCTGAAACAGAATAAAACAAATG
>KB670658.1:0-24232 GCA_000349105.1 Anopheles epiroticus
ATATATATAATTCTGGTATTAGATCTATCGTTAGATCGGTTTGGATTTGATCTTAAATCAAAGATCCAGATCCGTTAGGGTGGGGAGCAGCGTAGAGATGTTAATCAGAATTAACATTTTTCTTCATCAAAATCTGAATTTAGATCAGGTTTTACTATCTGTAGTCCGTGAGTATTATTCTGTAGTGCTATAAATAAATAGAAAAATAAATTTAAAAAAATAACAGCCTGATCTGGCTAAGAACAATATCCCTTTTTGATTGCCAAAAGGATACAATATTTTAGTATACACTCAATCAAAAAGACCGTGAAGGTTGTTTGATGAAACTTTCATTTAATCGGGTTTATTTACTTTTATGCACTGGAATCACCCTTTCTAGGAATTACTTCTAGGACTCAAAATCCGATAACATCCAACGTTTTTTTGCGGTGCACTTTTCATAACCCTCTCGTGCCATTCCGATTGATGTACATTTTGTTCAACTGGACAGCGCAAAGCATTTCCTACTAGCCACTTTGATACGTTGTTATAATATCAACGAAACTGTTTGTAAAGCTCTCTCTTTCTCTCTCTCTCTCTCTCTCAACATAATAACATCGGTATTTGGACATGTACACCTTTCTGCAGCGCACCATGCGTCTCCATTCACTTCGACACCGGCAGAGGCGCCAAAAAACGTATGTTATTTCCCTCTGTTTCTTTTTTATCAGTCAATAGCATGCTGTACCAGTAGAGTGAGGCATCTGTGTGCAGTACAGAGAGGTTAATAAATAATCACCAATCCGATTTGATTTCGAGCGACCGTTCCCGGCGTTCAGAAACTAACTGGCAAACACACCGGTTTTCGGTTAGTTTCGTTTTTCCATGTATGATATGATGAGTGAAGTTGGCTTCTCCGAACTACGAGAACAAATATTTGCTGCTACTGTTTGTTAGCTAAGAGTGGAGTTTGTTGTGCCTTTGAATGAACCCAGTTTTTTTAGTTAAAAAACAATTTCATTTCGTGTTCACGCCAATACAAAGAACTTGCTTGATATTTCCCAGAAAATGTTACATTCCATGCTAAAAATTTACAAGTTTTGCTTCAAAATTAAAACTCATTTGCGTTTGGTGTGCGCCTTTGTTTTCGGTTGCATCCATAATCACAAACTCCCTTTTCGCCCAGTCTATTGAACAGATGTGCCTCAAGGTAGTGAAATGTTTGCTTTTCCCTCCAACCCGAAACACACACACACAAAAAGCGTACCATCGAACGCCCTGGTAGTTCGATCCCTTCGATCCACCGCCGGTCAGTGGCAACTGTTTTACCGGGGTAACCGGGGAAAAAAGCTGCTCCTCGAATGTTGCCGATATAGTTAACGCGCCGCTGACGGAAAGTCAATATTGGTGAAGGAATGCTGCTGACGGCACAAAATTCGTGTAGATGGTGGGAAAGAGAGAAAGGGAGGGGAGATGGGAGCGAAGGGCAAAAACAAGGCAAAACAAGAGCGAAGCAGCAAACATGAAGCTAAAAACACAATCGGCTACCCACATCATTTGCATTCGCTTGGCTACATTTTCGCATCGGCACGGCATGACCATATGCCCAAGGTCATGGGTGGTGTTTCTCCTGACCCCTCCCCCCCCCCCCCTTTCTCTTGCAATAAATCAACCGAACGCGTGTTGAAACGGCACAACGGATGCCACGGGTCCCACGTGCGCCCGCATCGCGCTCGGAAGCGAGAAAACCCAACCCCTCACCACCCCCCCTTTAAAAATTTGTTTTTCACCGTACGACCTTGGGTTATGATTTCCGCGGGCATGCTGCTGTGCTCTTCCCGTGTTTGTTTTTTCGCAATCCATTTTCCCCAGTGACACAGTGAACGGCCAGCAAGAAATGCGGGAAATGCGGGAAAACGGTGAATATTAATCACACCCACGAGTGTGAGAGTGTTGCCGTGACGAAAGCAGATCTTGTTCTCGATCGGCGAAAAAGGCATAATAATTGAGCATCGGTACTCGGATCGTGTTACGCGCGAATATTGGTCCCCCAATACATTCCATTCTAATCCAGCGCTGCGGCCAACCAAACGTCGGCCAACGTCTCGTTTGATGTGCGTTCCGTTCTTCTCTCTCCCAGCATGCTGGCTTGAAGCGCCGAAAAACCGAACTCCAAATCCTAGATCAAATATCCTCACATTACCCCCCCCCACCCCAGCAGGAAAAGATGATTTATCGACACGCACGGCGTCGAAGAGAGGAAGAAGAGTGGAAGGAAACCGATCGACCCGAAAACCCGCAGCCAAGGGGATTTAATCTGTTTACAGCGGCATATCGTTTCATGCTGTTTTATTTATACAGCTCACTGACAGCATTAGTGAACACACTGGCACACACACGCACACACTGACACCAACACCCTCGCCAGCAGATGAGCAGATGGTATACATGCTGGAGGAGGTAGTCGCGGGAGAAGAAATTGGAAAGCAACAACGCAAAAGCAGCAGTACGCGCCTGAAAGAACGGCGAAACAACCACGATTAAGAGATAGAGCGGAAGGTGGTGGGGGGGTGGGGGTGGGGGGGTGGAGTGATGCCCTCATTTGCATACCGTCCAATTACCGAAAAAACTCCGATGGATCGCCTGCTGGCGGGGGTGAGATTTTATGAGGGTTTTGAACGGTGCGTTGCGGAAAAAGAGGCGGACGAGCGAAGAGTGAATTCATAATTTTTGTTCTTTCGGCGTCCGGGATCGAGCGTGTCAAGGAATCGAAACCAATAAACCGGAGAGGATGGCCAGCGAGGGGGCAGGATGAAGCTTCACAATGAAGTGCGATGATAAATTTTGATTGCATCGATTGATCGATGGAGAACGCCATCGGATCGTAGGGTGATCGTTCTAAAAAAAGGCGAAGGCGTAACGTAAGGAAGACATTAGCCTTGTTTTTGCTAGAGTGTAGTCCAGTTAAGTATGTTTTTTTGTTGCACAACAGTAATGGTACTGGGAAGGGAAGGAGTGTAAAGAAGCGATTGAGAAAACAGGAAAATTTATGCGAAAGGAAGACGGGGCAATGAAGGATGGTTTGGAGATGAACCAACAAAAATCATATCTGAGTCATTCGTGGGAAAGAATATCAAGGAGAGCTTGAGTAGAAGAGTTTTTATGAAATTTATCATTGTTGTAGTATAAACAACATATTTCATTTATATTGTATTTAATCAACTAGTGAACAACGTTGGTTCCAAAGGTTCACTTCCAAAGGCTTTACTTGACTTAAAATTGCATCAGACTAGATAAGGTTTGCTTTTCATACCTTTATGTCTCTTCAACACTTAATAATTTCGAGGCATTGTTATTTATTTATTTTACTGGAGAAATATTTCGAGTTTTCGTAATACATTTAATCAAAATCAGTGGAGAGAGAACAAAATAAATCGATTAAAAAAGTCTTAAGAACTACTTGAAGATGAAAAAAAAATTAATTCATTTTGAAAAATAAATTAAAACTTGCCTGTCACCTTTTTGTACATCCAAAAAATGATTTTCACTCCCTTTGCCTGATGTCGGCAGTGATAATCCACTGCAAAGCCTGCCAGCAGCGCAAACAAAACATTAATCAAAGCAAATTTCGATCGAGGCTAATCGAACGTAAACGAATCCTTTCACCCACTTTTGCCTCCCCCCCCCCTCCCCTCCGACTCCTTCACCCAAATATTTCCACCATCTGGTTAAATCAGAAACAGTGCACAGAAGAAAAAAAAACCTTCACATTTACGCATGTTTACTGCGGTGACGTCAAGCGGGCAACACAAAATTGAAGGAATTTCATTCAGCTTTCATCCAACCCATTTCTACTACTACTAGCAGCCCGTAGAGGGAGGCAAGGGGGGGGGGAGAGGAGGACGGTGGTTTGTTTTTGCATTTTCCAACCCCAGTCCCCCCCCCCCCCCTCCTCCCCACTAACGACCTCATACTTTTCCATCGCTAAAAACACACACGCTCTCGGGTGCGTGGGAAAATGACTATTGAAATTTTAATGCGTTTGATTCACGCTGGTGCGTTTGTTTAAAAATAGCTTTCCCAGCGCAAACCCCTTACCGGTCCCCGTGGGGTGGTTACTTCCACCCCCCCCCCTTCCTTTTCTGGGATTTTTCTGAACGCGTCCTGATTGCGCTTCCCTCCCTGTGAGAGTTGAGCCAACGCAAGTGAAGGTGATTTAGAGTGCAAAGCCAACGTTCGCCGGGTAAAGGATGATGTCATAAGAAAATCGAGGTTCACCCTTTGCTGACGTCACGGATATGCTGGTGCTCGCTTTGTTGGTGACGGGCGAGGCAATTCACCTGCTGCTTGCACCAACGCCACCAGCTGATTCGGAACAGTGGGGCAGGTTTTCACCCAGAACCTCTTTCCCTCGTAAGATTGGTAAGAAGATTAGTAAGCTGTTGAGTTGGAAAAGGAGGGGAAGTGGGAGAGGGAAGGTAGGAAGTTTGATTTAATGGTGGCAAATCAAAACACCAACCCCCGGACTGCCTGCTGTAACTGCTGCTGCTTCACGGCGTGCGAAAAGACGACGCGCCACCATCGCCGGCCAGGGCAGTGATGCGTGAACAGATTCTTGCGCTCTCTCCTCGTTGGCGCGCCTCACTAAGCGGGCAAGTGTGTCACGGTTGGTTTGTTCCGGGGTAAGTGTGCGTCGGTAAACAGGCAAAGATGTTGGGTTGATCTTTCTCATCTCATGCCGTGGACGTCGCTTTGCCTGCCGTAGCAATAACGAATGATGGATTTCAGCAGTAGTGTCCGAGTCACGATCAGCTGTTTCGCAGCAGTGACGAGCAGTGTTGCCAGAAAATCGTATTTCTTTTCTTTTGTGGTGAATGTAAATGGTTTTATAAGCTTTAGCACTTTGATGCTAAATGTATTAATGTTTTCCTATAATTTAATTTTGAAGCTGTTAGTGGTGCTCTAAACCTTAATTAATTTTATGGCAAACTAAGCAGGTTTATGACTTGCTCTTTATTTATCCTGAAACAAATATTTCAAGAAGACTCATAGAAAAGAGATCATTTAGTTCAGCTTCTGGTACAATTTTGTGAAGAGTTTCTTCCTCGAAGAAGCAATGTTTAACAGAAACGTTCACTTTGGGATAAATAAATTCCTCACCATGGCAAGTAATGAGCACACCAATGTCAACGGCTCAATCGTTTTATGGCACAGTTTAAATTGGGCATAAAATAGCAACGAAAGCCCCGCACCGCAGACTCGTTGGCAATTCTTTTGATCTATTTAATTGTTGTTTTGTACGTTGCGCTTCATGCTATTTCTTGCCGCGTGCTTTGTGCGATTGCCCAAGCGGCAGCCGGCAGCATACGATCGCGCACACCGAAACGTTCTCTGCTGCGCAATCGGGGCGAAAGCGAAGACGGTGTTATGCCTTCCGGAATGTCAAGTGGAATGCGCACCGCCCGTGTCTAGACCGTACCGCTGGAACCGATCCGATACGAGCATAGCTTATAGCACGTGATCTTCGCGGCGTGCATGTGTGTAATGGTTATTTTCAAACCCCATTTCTGACAAGAGTTTGGTAAGCGATTGCATCAAGCGCCCCCGGGAGTCTCGTCTCGCTCGTGCCTTGTGCCCGCCGGGTTTGTTGGGTTGGGTAGAGCATTTCGATAAACTAATTGCATCTTGAATTATCTGTCTGTCAGAGGCGCACGGTGCTGCTAGCGCCTGCTGTTTGTCGGGCGCGTTCTATTTTTTTTATTATTTCGTGTGTGTTTATAACACCCGGTCTGGGATTGGAATTTGAAAAATGTTGCCAATCGCAACTCATTTCTCATATACATTTACACGGTACAGAGGGGAGTAGAAAAAAGGAGTTGGTGAGGAAGGGTGGTGCAATGCCGATTTATTTTAAACCAAAACTGCGACGGTTTGTGGCTGTTTTATTTCAAGGCTGCCTGTGTGTCATTGACATGCGAGAAAAAGGGGAATCGTGGCGTCTGAAAATCCAACCGAAGGAATAAGGCGTAATTTATAGCAAGCGTTTCATTGTACCTTTTCACAGTTAAAACACATCTCCTTGCATATCTCATCCATCCACCTTGGGTCAGCGTTATGCAGAAACAATTACCTGCAAAAAGAAAGCAAAAACAACACATAATTAGAAACGGTAAATGGGTCTGAAAGCATTCCACCAACGCCATAAGTATTAATATAAATCGTCTCTCCGTTACTTCCGCCTCGGGGGAGAAATAATCGGATAATTGTCCACCAAATGCTGGCCGTTGTCCGTCGCGACATAATCCTACCGCCCACGGGCGGTATGTAGAGGCTTCTAGGGGGGGAAAGATAATTATTGTTTCTGTCACTCGCTTTGCACGCTGAAGGGGCCCGATAACGGCCGGGGCCATCCCGGACGCGGGCGGTAGCTCTTGTAACTTCATTTGTCATTTTTTAGAATACAAAACCCACCGGGAGGCTTCGTGCTGTGCTGTGTAAAGGGTCTTTATTACAGTGACGGGCTGGCTGATATGAAAGGCCCCACGTGGTGTGCCTTCCGGGAAGGGTCACATTAAATTAAATTTAAAACACTGAGCGTGGGCTTTCGGTCAGTTTGGGCGATGTGACTGTTAGGTTTGCATAAATTAAATCAACCCAAATGTTTGCTGTGTATGTCACGACAAAATGGCAACGGGCACATTCAAGCAGCTATCGAAAACGATCAAAATTTATCGTGAACGCAACGCAGTCAGTCGTTTGGTTAAGTGAAATGTGTGTGTGCGATAACCGCGAAAACGATTTACGATGTTTGCCATGTGGCCAACCAAAACCTTTGAAACTACAACTTCATCTCAGAAAAAAATGGTAATGTGGGTTAAGTTCTTCTTCACTGCTCTTAAAACCAGGTGGAAGAAACAAAAACACCATTCAGTGAGGAGCAAAAAAAGCTTGAGCGTCCTCAACGTGTTAAATGGCTCTGGATCTTGAAACTGACGGCGAAAAGTGTGTTATAATAATAAAACCCAAAGGTTTCTTTCACAAACCCCCCTCACCAAAAGGTCACTCAACTCGGAGAAGCATCATAAAAGAAATTTGCATCTTTTGCAATCTGTTATGCCTGGTCCGAAGTGCCTGGTCGAAAGTTAGCGAAGTTTTAAGTGTAGAAAGGAGTGTCCATTTACGACCATCCGCCACAATCTCGTGGCACCGATCGGTGGAAGAGGAAACACTGTGTGTCGGTCCAGACTCGGACGTCGTTTGACTGACGATGGGAAGATCGTCCGGGCTAGCGTGTGATACGTGAGAAAACCGCACCGCCAGAACTATCAAAACAAACAAACTGTCAACCGGCTGTCACGCGTGAGTCAAGCGCGGCGCCATTCCGTCATATATTAGTGTAGAGATAGAGAAAGGAAGAGCGAGCGAGAACGGACGAACACAAGCACGGAGCGAATCTTGCCAGCAAACAAATCAAATCGAAAGACGACGACGGACAAATCTGTTCCAGCCGAAGAAGCGCACGAATGGAGCCCTATGGAGCCGGACTATCATCATCACCATCACATCAATTCAGCGTCAAACGGAGCGACACTAGATCCACGGAGGGGGTTTGGTTGGCTTTTTGAAAAGCGATAAAAATAAACACTTCGTCGAGCGGCCGAAGCGAAGGAATGAGTTATTTAGTCTCGCGGTGGAGTCGAATATTGATGATGCCCGAATAACTCAATCAAACGCGGCTACCGAGCGCATAACGCGAAACTGTGTCAGCCGGCATGGAGTTGCATAGGACCAACCCTTGCGGGTGCGAGAGTTGTGATGAATTCTAAATTAGGCTGAATGTGGCACAATTGAAATTGCACATTAAGCGTCGAACAATTCTATTTCCCCTTTTGGGGGGAGTTTCGGTGAGGCGTGTGACCTTCGAATTTAGAAACGATTGCATGCGACGCGATGAATTGAAGATGCCGACACATTGGGAGTGTTTGGAGAGCGTTCGTCTGAATGAAAAGAAATCTTTAGAATTTATTAATTATGACGCTTCTTGGGCCGTTCAGTTCCGAAATGCGGGCATCATAAACCCTCACCAACATCAGTACAGGCCTGCATACAACCCCGAAAAGCCAACCATACGACAACCTGCCAGACACACGCCAACCAGGCCACTGACGAGCGTATCACCGCGCACGATGCAAAAATGTGAAGAATGTCTAAGGTAAATATTTGTCACCCCAAAGTTTTTGCGAAACAGGTTGTTGTCGGGCCCCGAAACACGGTTGCAAAGTTTTACCATCCCCAAAGCGGACCAGGGGGCGGCGGGGGTGTGTGTGTGTGTGTGTGTGGTAGGCGCTAGGTCAACAACGAGGCCTCTAAAGGCTGTTACGATAAAAACACACCCGATAGTCCATCTCCAGACCTGTTGCGATGGGTTGCGGAATTGCGTGTAGCAAGAGCGTGTTGTCGTGTTGGGCGTGTGTGTCACCGTTTTTATCGTGCCTTGATTGTTTTGACAGCTGTGATAACGCACTTGTACGCACCGGCAGCAGCAACAGCAGCAGCAGGACAATCACGATGTTGAGACATTCTCTTCCTCTTGCACAAGCCGTCTTTGACGGGGGAAGAAGGTTGTTCTGTTTTGGTTGATGAAAATCAGACACGGAAGAACTCGATGTCTGTTTGGTCCCTGAGAGACATGTTGGCGTTGTTGTGGTTGTCCCGGGTGGTGTAGGATCTTGTTCGATCAGTTAGACCTACTGCAGCCCTTTCTGTTGTAGGAGGTGTTCCACTTGATTGTACGATTGTGGATCTCTTAAGTCACTTGACTCGCGAAAGAGGTTTCAAACCACACGCACGACATCACTCCGGACCATTCAGGAAACCTTTGGAATGCAGAAATGTGCTACGATTGCACAATACAATTCATTGCACCGAGTTGCTGTCACCGCCGATTAATGTCTCTCGTCATATCCATTTTCTTGCGATCGGTGTGGGACAGCGCTCGCCGGGACGATTAACACATCCGCGCAAACGACAGTGAGTCTGATTTTGTTGCAAATGCATTTAAAGCACGAAACACGTCAATAGCTATAAAAGCCAATGCGCTCTTTTCTTTGCATCTCGCCAAACGTTTTGCGGCGGTCGAGGATCGCTAGGGAGGCGCGGCAACAACGGCAAGGCTGGTTTCTGTTTGTTGACTAGCTGCAATAAAACCGTCCACACCTTCAAGGGTGGAGGAAACACGTGCCACAATGTGTGTGTGTGTGTGCTGAATCGCGCAACAAACACTTTTTGTTTTGGTTTGTTGGCTTTTTTTCGTTGCTGTTGTTGTTGTTGGTTTGGAACCATTTCCGAAAGATTTCCATCTGGCCGTAATTCGATCCACACTCATGTACATTACCATGGGAGCGTGGGGCAATATTGGCATGTTTGGTGTAGTGTTTTGAGTAATTTTTTTTTGACAGTTGCTCTGAAGAAAAACAATGTCAAAAGTCTTCAGAACAGCAAGTCAGTAACCAAAGCCAATAAAATAAATGAAAATTTGCGACAAATTCAAACATTTTGAAATGAGAGGATTATGAGCTGTGTCTTAAATTTTGCAGCTGAAGGGTATATATGAGCAGTGGTGGGGCATCACATTATGCTGTAATACTACTTCTTAGACCAATTTTCGGGGTCCTTTTGCCGTTGTTTACGACATCATCAAGCTGCCCCTAGTATGGGACTGACTGACTGATGACTTCGTGTCAAGTCTATTCTGCAAATCTCTGTTTCTGTACCTGGTGCATGGATGAATATAACACTCCAGCAAAATAGTTTACCCTTGGTCAATTTTAACTCCGCATTATGAGAATCATAGAAACATCTGATTAGTTTAATAAAAATATAGTTAAACGTATGAATTAATTCAAATTACTTAAAATTGAGGAAAAGAGAGATTTAATAGCAAAGTCTTAAGCCAGAAAAAGTAATTCCAATTTCTTTATCTGCTGAAATCTCTGAGAGTGCCAGGTTCTTTGCTTACTTAATTTTGGGTGTTCATGATTATTTTCCAACAGTGAGTTATTATAGTATTAGAGGATATTTTAAGTCTACTTTCATTGCTACATCAATGGTGTCTATATTGCCCCTGCTTTCCTACCCGCATTTGGAGGAACGACCGTTTGATGTGCGAATTGCTTCACGGGCCGAGCGCTTTGTGACTGACGTCCGCGCGTCGGGGACTTTGGACCTGTATTTTATGCACATGTGTGCAAGACGCACGGTGCAATTTCCTGACACTGACATTCCAACCGCGATGATGATGATGATGATGGTGGTTGGTTCGTTGGCTGGTTCGGTTGGTTGGTTGGTAGTAATAATATAACGCAAGCAAGCAAGTGCAACCCCCATTACCTCCGCTCCCCTGTTTTTTGAGTGCATGCCAAAACGCGGGTAAAGGCCCGGGCATGGGGCAGAGCGCCAGGCGCAGGCGGTTTTGTGCTGAGTTTGCGCTCGGTGGCAGAAAGTAAGTAAACCAAGAGCCGCGCACCGTCGAGAAAAGGGTGCATGGGCTGCACCAGATGGTAGCCATAAGTCTTGCCCTTTCTGCTACGGTTTCCATTGCTTCTTCGTACTTTAGAGGTCAAACCAACACCGCTAAGCGCGTGGTCCCGTTGACAAGCGACATCGTGCATCTTCCTTAGCCGTTTTCCCCCAGCCCAACACCAAGGGTCTTGTAATATCTCAGTCAGCTGATTCCCTTCTTCATCTCGCTCCCTCTCTCCCTCTTTTGCACGGTCTCCCTTGGCATCTCTGGAGAGCTACTAGCTGGTCTGGACCACGGCACGGCCGCGTTCGTCAGGCGGGATGGCACGATGTTATACAATTTAATTACGCTCTAATTAACCTCTTGCAGGCCACCATTCCGGGGAGGCGAGCTTGTGGGACCGGTTTTTGTTTGGAATTTGTTGCGGTGCGGGAAGTGGGCTGCACAGGACGGTTTTGGGATACATGCCCGTGACAAGCTCGACGGTGATGATGGTGTTGCACCGTAGAACTTGCCGCCCCGGTGTGCATGTCAACACATCCGTATGCCGGCACCTTCGTACGGCGTGAGAATAACCGCTTCGATGGCATAAGTGACGCATCGATGGAGAGGTATATTTCATTAGTCTCGTTGCGGGCAGTGTGTGGTAGGAGCGGGAAATTAAATGTATTTTAAAACTTGTTGATCGTGAAACAGAGGATCGATAGAGAGAGAGAGAGAGAGAGCGAGGAGTCTCGCAATACAGGAAGCATGGAAATTACATACTGTTACATGTTTATTGGACATGCTGTGACGGCTAATAATGTTGCTGAATGTGTTTAATTGAGTTGTTGTAAATGACACTGTGCCTTCTTATAGCTCAATACACTTTTTTTCTGTTTTTCTATGTCTTAGGGCAATCAGTTATATGGAAACTAAAAAAGACATTAAAAACGAAATAAATGGACTGAATTCAAATTCCAAGATCCCTCGCGCAGCATCAACCTGATAGCAACAGAGCACACGGTATTAACCCTTCCCTTCTTATTACGATGTGTGATACGATCGATTAACAGTGGGTGCCTAATAGGAAGCAAAGCAACCGTACCACGGGTGGGAAGGGAGTGCATAGTGCCCCCGCATACCCTGCCATCCCTCACCAGTGGTGCAGCTTGTTTGCACCGAAGCTTGACGAGTTGCTAATTGGCTGTTTCGTTTCAATTTCAGCTCCACCGGGGGGGAGGGGTACTGCCGTTCTTCATTCGTGGTTGCTTTCGCCCAAAGGGAGGACAGGATGTGTTTTTTTCGCGAGAGAGAGAGGAAAATTGCGTCCCACTCTATGACTACTGCAAGTACCCCCTCGCGGGAGTGAAGGAAGGTGAAGTTTCGTTTGAAGAAATGATTTATTAGCCCCGCGGTATATTAGCGTCAAACGATCGCTCAACAGTCCCGGGCCCGGGCTGATGTCGCATGGGTGGACGTGGGCTTTGGCAGTGGTGGCCAGAGGGCAAAGTAAATGTAGCTCAATGTATGCGGCGGCATGTAGACAGGTAGCGGCAGCCGCAGCAGCTCGGGATGCACTTGGAAATGTAATTTGTGTTTAAATTTCCTTTCACCACCGACGATTGCGCGGCGTGTCGTTTCAGTGAGCACAAGACATCTGATCTGCTGAAAAGTATGATTGTGGGCTGGAATGGGGTTTTTTCCGGTTCCTTCCACCCATCCACACGGCGCACGTTATTCACATTCAAGCAAGAAAAAAGGCGTAAATGGAATTCAAATCTCAAAGCAATTCATAATTTTAGCCTCGCACACTCTCAGCAGTTTTTCGAGTTCGCTTCTAGTTTCACACAACCACACTAGCCTTTGTCTCTAAGCTACCATGAAGCTAGAGCATAAAAGTAAACGATTATTCGCACCTTTCACCGGGCGCACGGTGTGATAAAGAGGGCATAAAACGGCCCAGTGGCCAGAACTAACGAGCGTAACCGAGAGTTCACACGGCGGTGGGTGTCGACTGCATATTCTCGTTGCGCTCTGCGCCCATTAATCTCTGCTTTGTCCATTTGTCGGTTTAATTATGCTTTCGGGTGGGGCTTGGGTGGTGTTTTATGAGCGTGTGGAGGCACATTGTTTGTCTATTGGGGAGGCTGTTTTTTGAACACGTAAAACATTCTTTCGCCCAAGAACCGTCCAAACCAACATACTTTTGCAGTTGCACAGTGCATTATGCTTGCACCTGCATTAAATGGAATAAAGCATACGTTGCCCTCCTGAGTGTGTGTTTTTTTCTCTCCTTTGTGTAGGCTTTAGAGGAACTGCAGCACACTGCAATTTTGGTGGCTGGGCGTGTTTTTTTTTTTTTGAGTGTGCAAGACCTTTATCTTTCACCTTTCCAAGAAGACCGCAAGGCTTCTACCGTGCATCTCGTGTGAAGCAAACGGACCGTACCGGAATAAAACGGCCATCGTTTGCCGGCGAGTGCAACAAAGTACACACCCCGGAGGTTGTGAATTAAATGCCTCTTTGGAGCAAAACGGTGTAATTAGTTTTGCTTCCCTCCGCTGTTTGCTGATGCTTCTCCGTTTTTCGGTGCATTTTGGGCGGGCGAGGAGGTTGTTCTTCCACCCGAAAACAGAACGAGAAATATGCTATGCAAGGAATGGCAACAACATTTGACCCGCAATCGTTCTCTGTGGCGTTTGCTTTTGGTCTGCAAGGAGATTTTTCGAGTTTCTTCGGTTCTCGACGGTGCAGTACATTTTTCTTAATTTCGTTTTTATTTTTGTTGCCTTTCGGGTTCGGCTCGGTCGGTTTTCTTTTCGTGTGCGATCACCGCGGTCATTAAAATGCAATTAATTTGATTCGCTTTCGCCCACCCGGACGGGTCGGGGAGGACCCCCTGTCCGATTCCTGATTTAATTTCCGTTTCGGTGCACGGTGCACGGTCGATTTAGTGCGAAAGCATGCAAAAACTGCTCTCGGCACACGATCTGTGGGGACGATCGTGGTTCGTGAGGAGAGAACCTTTCCTGGGCGCGGGTAATCTTACACCGTAGGTGGGAAGGGCTTCTTTTTGCCGAAGAACGAGCTTATGGGGGAGTGTTGGATAGAGGGAGAGAGAGAGAGCGTGATGTGAAAGTTTGATAAGGAGAGGGAATGAAATATTAACGGACCAATGGAAATGAGGTTCAACTTTGTGGTAATATTTGTTGTTTTTAACCGATAAGTTGTTTAATAGGATGTATAAAACGGTCTTTAAACTTTATTATTTTTGTTGTTCTCTTGAGTTTTCAGAATATGATAATACTGTAAACTCCTTACCATTAATTCAATGGATTATAACATTAAAATCCTCAAAAAAAAAGTATGAAAAATAAGTTATCTTTCTAATTCAATCAGTGATTAATTTATCCAAAAAATTAAGTAAATTCAGTAAATCCAAAAAATGTTAAAATCCCGATAAAAAACCAAATTGTTTACCCAAGCGAACATCACTGTGTGCATTACATATCAACTCACCATCTGATGCACATCCCCCCGAGTCGGTTGCTATGGAGTCGACGGTGAACTCGACACGGCGTTACCATCGCTACCGGATGACACCACACAGGTGTTTCGGATCGTAAGCGAGAGCTGCAAGTGTTGCGTTGAAAAACACACTCAATACACACAAACACACACTAGCAGCCAGCCGGGTGGGGGAAGTTGGAAAAACTCTCGCCAACCCACCGACGCACTTTCGTAGCGAAATCTAATCGTCCCCCGGCAGGATCGTGTTCCAAATGGGCAAGTTACTAGCCGGATAACTTCCCCATCAGGTCCGCAAATGGGTCTGCTTCTGACGAGGTGCGTTGGCAACAGAGGGGAGCAGAGAACGGTGAGCCTCACTCGTTCAACTCACAGCGGCGCTAACGAGTGTCATTATCAACAGTGCAGCACAGAAAGAGCTCGTGATGGAGGTAAGTTGAAGCCGTCTGTGGATGGCGTTGCTTCTTCGTAACTGGCTCTCTCGCCGGCTTCTAAATGTGTTATTCTATCCTTCTAGGACTCGAGCCGAGCGAAGCTCTCAACTCAACTAGAACGAAAAAATCAATTTCCCCATCCTGATGGGAGCTTTTCATCACCCATCAGCTGCCCAGTCGCCACCTCGGACACACGCAGGAAACACTTAAGGGGTGAGAAGTGTTGGAGAGTGAGGATGTGCAGTGTACACCTTTCTCTCGGTGGGAGTTTGATTACTGATCAGAAAGTTTTCGAGAACCACGTAGGAGACCGTGTGCGTTCTGTGATTCCATCTATCGTGCCGTAACTTGTGGACGAGAAGTGATTGATACTTGTGGAAGGTACGAGAGCGAAAGCGAGGTAAAACTGGCTCCACGGAACAACGATTCCTAGCATTGCGAACTTTTGCAGGCAACACGGGGACGTCAATCAATCATCTCCAAGCGTGTCCTGGCAGTACAGTTGGGCCCGGTTCTTTAATGAGCTTGTTGCCAAACCCGTAAGACACCGTGGATTTGGATGCTCATCAGCTCCCACCGGCAGCGAACGGGGCGTTACGTTCGGTCTATGCAGCAAAAGAGGGCGAGGTGTAATTTATTACGATAATAATTGGCATAATTTGGTTGGCCCGCTTTGCAGATGAAAAATGATCTGCCGGCAAGATCCGGCACGCAAACCGGCCCGACGCATGTGAGACACAAAAATGAAAGGAAACGCACTCAAGATGTCGGACGCCCGACAAAAGCTCATGTAAGTAAGCAGTTCCGTCAATCAGCTCTCGTTTGCCCCGTTGCGCCGCATCGTATTGGAAAAGAATCGATATTTAATCTACCCTCCATTTGCTTTGCTGAGGGGGACCTACTTTTGACCACCGAAAACCCGTCACTTTAAACCTGGGCTCAGGCTGGAGCCGAATTCCCCCGGCGGAAACGCAGCAACACAGAGAGTGCGCACCGGCAACGGATTTTGATTGACAGGCCCCGTGTCCGTGGTGGTGTCTTGCTGGAGAGAGAGAGAGAGAGAGAGAGAGAGAGAGACGCAGTGTGCTGGAATGGGAATGGAAGTTCACGACCACGGGGCGAAGACGGCTCATTTCACTTACCGCTGCCGGTACGGCTGCCTGCTCGAACCTGTCAGATTAGCGCTGACTCGCAATGTAAACACGACCAGGTCGATGCTGCCCCGTCCACGGTCCGATTTCCCACGCGCACCTCCCGCTCCCGTTCGGCCAGCTGTCAGAATTATTTACTCGGTTAATTAGGCACTTTGCCTGCGAGCGCGCTTTTGACCGTGGTCACATTGCTGTGAGCACTCGCTTGTGTCTCTGCCTCTGTGTGTGTGTGTGTGTGTGCACGCTAAAAGTTTAGAAGCATCTTGTCGCTTGTCTGATTTGTCGTACAAGCGTTGTCTAAATTGACACAGCCGTGACTGGTAAAAGAGGCTGCAGATCGGTGGGAAGAGTTTGTGGCTGGAAGCATTTGCTGAAGCCCGAGGTAACTATTAGGCCACATTTTTCGGAGCTAAACTTTTGATGGGTTTCCGTCCTTCCCTTCCCCCCTCCTCCCTCACCATAACCAAACTGGTTAGTTTTGAGCTCCAGCTGGGAACCGTGAAGCTACGCCTCTGAGTGGACTCATTGTACTGAGCGTACCACGTACCAGCATGTGATCGGGTTTTCCTTGGCCTTGGTCAAACATAAACACAGTAGCCTTCCGTCTAGGAAGTTAAACAGCACGGGGCACCACTTATCTCTCTCGCTCGTTACACCACGCTAGAAGGTTGATCCAGATAGTTTTGTGGCCCGGTGGACGGCGTTATCGGTGTACCATCGCCGTGCGGAGGATGCAAAATGAAACTATGCAAACGTTCGGCTCACTTGAGTGCGATCCACCCACCTTCAGGGTTTGGATTTTACACACACACGCACGGCAAACAAGCGCACAAACAATGCTTCGGGGAGTCGCTTACGTCGCGAAGGGTTTTCGACAACTGGGCCCTTTCGTGGGTTGCACCAGTTCTTCCTGGTGAGGTGTTGTATCAGTGATCAGCGACACGGTTAATAAGCACTATCTCGCCTATTTCGTGCACGCTTGTATGCTTAAGGTTAAGCTCTACCCAGGTCTCCCCCGCCCGGCAGTGACACCTGTTTCGTCGCCGAACCGGCCGTCTTCCGCTCGAAGCACTTGCTCAGCTAATGAGGCACGGTAATTTGTTTGCATGAGTATTTCCGAGTGCCTCTTCATGCTCCGCCAACCTCCAACCCCGCCCCCACCCCCCAAGCCGCAAGTGTTTTGAAGAGTGTTTGCTCGAAGGCACTTCTGCGCTCCAAGGGTGGCAAACCCGTAAGTTCTAATGATTGACTCCGAACGTCTGGTCGGACGAAATTGGCCGATAAGTCGTGCATGGGCGTTTGCTGTAAAATTTAAACTTTTCCATCAGCTCTCCACCGGACCGGGGCTGAACCGGTGTTTTGGGGTTAAACGAGTTCTAGAAGTCGTTTGCTGATGGGCCCTTGCCAGGCAGCACGGGACGTTGCTTCAAGGTTTACGGTTTAGGGCCTCTTATCTCGCAGCAAAGGTGTTTTCTTGGTGTCGCTCCAAGGTCCAGATGCCCATGTATGTAGAGTTTGCGTGTTAAAAATCAATTTCAAACCTTAACGCTTCAAAGTGTAACGGTTGAAACCAAAGATGCGGATGATCGTCAGCCTCCACGGCAATAAACCCATCCACAATCTATCTACCAGATATAATCATTAAGACTCGTAATGTTTCCCTTACGAACCGCCTCGAAAGGGGTTGCGATTATTTTGTTTCATTTTCCATTCCTCCCCCTCCCCTCCACCAGTTGTTGATGCTGGGTTGAGGGTGTCCACTTAGCCAGGCCGTCGTGGTGTGCCTTAAATGTCACAACTTCAATTAAGGGCGCCTACCAATCGAGAGAGAGAGAGAGGGAGATGGGAATAAAGTGATGATCTCGCGAGACGGCGAGAAGAAAAAAAAAACACCAGCGGCGCATAATCATAATCGTAAACATAAAACGGGGCCTGTCAGCTAGCGGCCCTGTTTGAAGGGCAGCTCCGCCAAGACGGTTCCGGAGACCCTACTGCTCCTAAAAAGGTTTTGCGGCCACGCAACTAAGTTGCGCGTGGGCGGTACACGGCCGTTTCATGGTCAGACCTAGATGGCCCTATCCGGAGCGGATGGTTGGGATGGACGGTTGGATGACAGTAGATTGGGAAGTAAATAAAAAAACGATGGCAGCACATCACATTACCCTTTTGCCCTTTGGTTTCTCGCACCCTCCCGCACTACGAGTATGAGCCATAATTTTTTATTACCGATAATTAGTCACACAAAAGTGTTGGGAAGGCAGAGTGACGTGGTACGAATGTTCAATCGAGTGGAATTGAGTGTGAGGCGATTTTTTTTTTTTGGTTTTTGGATCGGTAGCTCTGCTCCTGCTATGAATGGGAGCGTCAACACACAGTACGCGGAAGATGATGGAATCCGTCCAATCTGCTGGAATGCTTAACATTCTTTGGGAGCGGGAAGGGCTCGGTCTGTGGGGGGTTAGAAATGATGTACATGCAAGCGTTGTCACGAGCTTCTACTACTGTATCGTAGGGAGAGGACAGTGCGTACGGTTACTGAATGATCATCATCATCATCAGCCTGGCTCCAGTGACATGCCAAGCTCTGCAAGCCCTTTTGAAGTGTACCGAAGGGTAGCATGGACGCATCGATTAGTATGCGGAAGCGAGCGCCGTTTGATGTGTTGTGACAGTAAAGAAGAAGGAAAAAATGCCACAAAATAGGCTGGCTGGCGAATGGTGCTTTCAATCCTATGCTAATTGCGGAGGAGGTTGAGGCACTAGAATATTAATAAAAAAAAAGACAGGAACGCCGTGTGCGTCCGGGCGGCCCACCCGAAGTAGGTTAGTCGCGTTTACGTGTTGCGCATCTCAAAATTGGAGTTGGATGGTATATCTGGCTCTCCGATCGCAGTTTATTACTCCGGAGGCAAACCGTTTTTGGATAATGGAAGATTAGCTTCCGTGACAACGCGCTCCCCCCTCCATGATCTACGATGTTCGCAGCTGGTTATGCGAAGGAGGAGTTCTTTTTTGCCAATTTATTGTTATTAATAATCAGTAAAATATTGTAATCTTCAGAACTAGTGAGCTCTTTTAAAATGGACTTTTAACATGACCTCACTAAGCAAAGACATAATCCAAGCTAATGGTTTATATTAACTTTAAAAATCGACAAACTCTGTCACTGGGAACTTCCTTCTACGGTAAAATGTGCTTTGTTGCAAGAAATATTGTGCTCTTACTCTCTCTCTCCCTCTCTCTCTCTCTCGCCACGTGTACTGCAACCGTACAACCATTAATCTGGCGAGCGAAATATAAAACACTTTCCACTTCACATGCATTGCACATCTGTCATCTGAATGCTTTTGCCAGCGTGTATGGAAGCGCAAAATAACAAACCGTGCACACGAAACAAAGTCCGTCCTTACGGTAATTTATATCGCTGGTCCGGTTGGGTTAGGGGCTGGGTGGTGGGGACGAACATACGAGCGAGTGGGCAAGACCGAATAACTTGAAAGCAATAATAAATCGCCGGAGTGTGAAGACAGCGCGGAGAGAGCTAGGAAGTAAGCACCCGACCGTCGTCCTTCGATTGGTGCGAAAAGTCTGCCCCAAAAAGGCCACGGTGAAATGGAAAGCGACCTTGTTGAGATGTCACCGATGTCGTCGTCGTCGGTGGGGTGGAAAAATTATTCACCTCACGTAATCACCGCGTGCACCGTGCCCGCTGAGTTCAGGCGTCTGTGAAAGAATTGGCCGGAAAGTGTGAAGAGCGAGGGGGTACGAAAGGGAGCTCATCGCTCCCCCCCCCCTTTGCCTAAGCAAGCAAACAGTTGCAGGAAGATTTCGGGTTAAGAATACTACACTTTGGCAAAGATTGGCCCCGGGGGCACGGGGCACGATAAAACAAAGCGAGCGCGAAGAAAACCGACTGGAATTGAAATTGAAATTGGAAGTGGAGAAATTGAAGCGTACAGCAGGCAACTGTTTCCGTGCACCCGGAACAACGTGTCGCGCGACTAGCGTCCTCCGCTCCGGGAGCTCCGGCCGCGGAGGCGCCCGGGCTTTTGCTGATTTCATTACACAGACGGGACAAGGAATGGAGGAAGTCTTTCTGTTTGGCAGCTTGTTAGGCTAGACAAGCGAAACATGTTCTGCGTGTGGGACGACAATAATGGAATCACGCAATCACCTTGTTTGGTTTTTTTTTTGGGTCCTTTTTTATCAAAAGTTTTTTTTGTGGATTTGGTTGGACCAGCCTAGACGACACAAGAAAGATGGAAGACAACAAAGTTGATTAAACAAATGTTTGTTTTAAAAACTCTTCGTTAGTGTGTGTGCATTCCAACAGTTACTTCAGGTTGAAGGTTGAAAGGTATGAGGCTACTCCCCTTGTAAAACCCTTATCCGTAATGTCTCAGTGACGTCAGTGATGGGCCCAGGATGGCATAAACCGACCAAAAATTACAAAAATTAATGTCGCGAAAACCTTTTCAGAGGGACACACATTTTTCCAGTAATTCAGGCTTAATCCCTTCTGGATCGTTTAATGAGATCATTAAGGTTTCAGAAATGATCCCGCCCGAGTCCCAGCACGAATCCTCCTACATCGGTACAGGTATTCTTGGGCGGCTGATGAAACGAATTTTCGAAAAATATCAATGACAACACAATTAAAACGTTCCCAGAGCTGACCGGTGGGGCTATAGCCTGGGGACCGATGGTCCCAAAACGACGCACCGATGGTGTGTTCGGTTCGGATTAATTGAAGATTGCTGGAAGGGATTGTGCGGTGGAATTCGGTTAGCACATCGAAAGAGTTCCCCGTGTCGGACAAGGATGCGTACCCAAGCGAATGAAGCTGTCAGATTAAAGCAATCCCGTCCCGTCTCGTAGCAAGAAAAACGAGGAACAAACACATCACAAACAACCATAATGAAGGTGTGTCGGGGGGTGAACAAAAAAATCTCCCGAAAGCTCCAAATATTTCATTTCACATCACTAGATCGTTAGCGAAACGTCGCGCTTTCGGCTCCCGGGGGACAATGTACGACAAATCAAACGACACTGGTCCGACGTTTGGAATCGTTGTCGTCGTTTGGCACGTCCGTCACAGTTAGAGATAGAACAAGAATCGACGGTAGACCCCAGGTTCATCATGACTCTCGGTGACCAGACGCACGGTCTCTTCGTACAAAAAAAAACGAACGCGAACTCGTCTCGCTCAGTCGAAAGGACACCGTGATCATTATGCAAATTTATGTAACGGGGCGGAGGCGCGTCGATACGTTCGAAACGGTTGTCCGAAATCGAACTGCATCGATACTGCAACAGCGACGACCCTGTCTACCTGTCCCGTTCCCCTCCAAACAAGTCGTCCAAAAACAAATTCACGGCTTTTCCGATGGCTTATCGATGCGACATCGGTCCGTGCCATTGAATCGAGCGGTGTTCTATCGAGCTCAGCGCTGCAGAAGGTTTCCGGCGTTGGCGATGATGACGATGATGGTGTGATTTCTCCCGCTGGGAAAACAGATACCCCCCACCCCCAGTGCCACCACACGGCACACGGCCGGGGACATGCCACAAAATATTCAAAAGCCAAAATCAACCAAGCTAACTCGTCCTCGACGTTCTCGCTCTTGTTGTTGCTGCTGGAAGCGAAAGTACGGAAGAAAATTGCACTCGCTTCCGGTGCCGAGGTTTTTGGCTTGTTGCATCCACCTGCAGCCCCGAGTGATCGATTGGGGGAAAGGAAGAAACGCGGCCCGTAGTTGTTCGGTGTGCTTGCTGTGTGAAATAACGAAAATTGCCATGAAAATTGGTAACATTCGGGGGACGATGACGATTTGTCAACCGATGCCTCTCGATGTGCACGCTGCGGTAGTGAAGTTGTGCTCTAGCGAATCACATTTCCACAGCAGTCAGAGAATCACGGCACATTCGGGAGATGTTTGTCCATTTATTGCGAACTGTGTGGATGTACGTGCAGGCGAGATTGGCATAGCACGGTTTGCCGTATTGGAAGATGCATTCTAGTGGACGATCGATATCCTACTCTCGTGATGTTTTCCACCTGCGATAGATGCTGTCAAGGGGTTTGGTTTAGCACGGCCACGGAAATGATATACTTTAGAAATAATATCTTTCGGTGAGGTACGAGTGCAAGTTCCAGGATACGTATTGCATCAATGTTAGAAATAGGAATTATGGTCTAAATACAATGTGAGAAGTTTGCATTTATTTACCACAAGTAAACTTTATCTCCACTTCAAAAACGCTGTTCTTGGGTTGCTCCAAATTGAAGCAAAAAAAAAACACTCAAGTCACGATCCAACGCACGGCCCTTAGGTCTCCCTGTCCAACATCTGACTCTTCACGTCCGTTGATCTTAAACAGACCCCCCCCCCTCCCTCTCCGGACAACTTCAAAAGCTGTGTCACCAGCACCGGAGCGTTTAAACCTTCGAGATCTAACCTCTGACCCGTAAGATATCAAGAGGTGAGCAAGGGAGCGACGACCAGCATTCACAACACACACAAAAACCCCCAGCACCGGTGTGTGTGTGTGTTCTAGAGAGCACTGGACAGAGCTTAGGGTGGCCTCGACCACCATTTCCTCGTGCTTTCTCAACTCCCTTCGCACCTTTCCTTCGCCTACACGCGCCCTAAACCTTTCTGACCACTTCATTTGCCGACCGTTCCGGGGGCCCGCTTTTTTGTTGTTTCTTCTGCTCGCTTCTCAACGCTTCAACTGCCGCATTGTAGCCGCATTGCACGTCGTGCCGTGTGTACCTTTCGTTTCCAGGGCCATCTTTTCCGGGCGTGGAAATAATTTGCATTTGCACTACCTTAAGCCGAACCGGAGAGAACGAGAGAGAGAGGGAAAAAACGATCTTTTGGATCTCCCGTAAATCCCGGAATGACTTTCGTGATGCAGGGGGAGCGAGTTGGAAAGTATAACAAAAAGTGAATCGAGCAAAGGCAAAGAGGCTTTACTGTTGGGGAGCGAAGGGAGCGAGATGCTGATCGGGGTTGTGAAGAGCTTTCGTGTCATTTTCATGTCGTTTTCATTTCCCGTCGTGCCGTTCAAAAGGGGGGGGGGGGGGGGGGGTGTTCAAGTACCGGGGCGCAAAAAAAAACCGGGAGGGCGAGTTCCTAGAAATCTGCTCAATTCTTGCACGGTTTAGTTCGTTTATTCGCACCTCCCTATGGCTGGCCACCTTCGGAGCGAGCTGCAGCCGCATGCAACATGAAAGAAGAATCTCACCCTCTGGAATGGAAAGCTGCTGCTGCTGCTGCAAGTCGAACAGCAGGCACAAAAGGGGAAAGGTTGTAGCAACAAATTAATTTTCTACACACCCAGCGCGGTGCAGCCCTTTTTTTCTAATTGCACAAAGTGCAGGCACACGCTGGGACGTTGGGTCGAAAAAATTGCGTTCGTTCCCTTCGGCAACACGTTCGCAGCAAAGCAGCCTTCATTCCCACCATCAGCTAGTTAGCGTCCCCGAACCCCCATTTAACGAGGTACAAACAAAACGCCACCCATGCAATTGCTGGGATGATGGGTAACCTCGGGGTCGCAAACAAGATTTCTAACCTCTTTTTTTACTGGCCCCCCTTTTTATAGGTTGGCGTTAGAACTAGGTGAGGTCACGTAGTGCCAGCTTGAACTTTTGACGTACAAAGAGGGGCGAGTAGGAATAATGTTGTAAAAAATGAAACTCTCCCTACGCTTGTTGGGGGTATGCTTCCCGGATGGAATGTAGCAGCATTCCCACTTGATATCCCGATTATGACTACGAACGAGAAGAGCTTTCTGTTACACAGTGTGGCAAAGATTATGAGATTGATGATTAAAGAATGAAAAGAGCACAAGGAAAGCTCGTGGAACTCCCATTTCTTCTCCAAACACTAATAAAAAAGGCAACCCTTTTTTCCATCCACCAGAGAGCGTGTGGATGACATTGTTTCCATGAGGTATAGCAGCTGGCTACGTGCCATCTGAGGATACTCTTGTACTCCTTTAACCTTCCAAAGAACCACGTTCCAAGAGTCGCCCGAAAAAGCGTCTCCAGTGTCTCCACGGCGCTGCACTCTTGCCGGTGACGGTGAGTAACGAGCTGTGCATCCTGCCGTGTCATCATAATCCCACCCGAGAACCTGCGAGAAAGTGGCAGGACAGTCGCTTGACCGGCGGTGCGCAAAATTGGCGCGCACTCCATTATGTCCGCCACCGACCCGGACAAGATGGAGTCTATTCCGCACGGCGACAAGCGAGCACGCCTTGTTGTGATTATAAAGTCTTTATATTTGCTTCCAAAGTGACAGGGCGTAGCAGTGTGTGTTTTTTTTTCTTGGTGCCGGTGAGACATTCCTTGGACGCTTGGATCGCACGAAACGCTCGGTTTAATGTATGTCATCACTGTTCCGGGACGTTCCCATAATCCATGATGAATTTTTGGCAGCTTTCGTGTGTCACCGATGGTGGCGAGCTGGAAATGGCTTCCGTCCATCGGGGTTTCACGGGCACTGGCAAACGCCAACCCGCCTGACAGGCAAGTGTCAAATATGTCCATGCGCATCATCGCCACATGCCTGACTGCCGGCAAGCTGACACTACGCGTCAGTGCGATAGCGCTCGACGTACACGCC
>KB670658.1:27242-57943 GCA_000349105.1 Anopheles epiroticus
GGCCGTTGTGGTGCGTAGCCGGAACCGTTTGCACTACTGACCGTTTGCGCCAGTGCGCAAGTGATTGCAAGAAATTCCTATGTTAATCGTGGCGCTTGGAACGTGGGGAACGTGTTTCCGTTCAGTGAGTCACTGTGCCAACCGGTGACGATTCGCTTCAGGAGGGTTGAGAACGTTGCCTGCGCTGCAATGTTAATGTAATTGCTAGGCAAATATTGTGTTTTGCTTTCCGAGCGGATTTACATTTTTTTCAATTAATGTTTTATACTAATGGATGTATCTGTAGCGCTGCGTTGGCAAAGCTTCTCGGAATCTGGAGCGGTGTAAGGATGTCAGAGATAAGAGGTTAGGAAAAATGGGAATAATTGCTTTCATTAAATGGATTAGTGCTGTTAGTTTACTCTGTCAGATTTTCAGTTCGAACGGATGCGCCTAATGTTCTCCAAAAACTGAGCACAGAGACAGAAAACTGTAGCCATCCTCCTAACAAACCTTTCTCACATACTGCATTAAAACGTTGTGCTGTATATTCTAGCAAAAACGTTTAAAATTCCACCCCGAAACATTCCAAGCGACAGCTCGCTTCCTTTCGTAATTTCCACGCTTATTCTACCTCACGTGAAACAATATTTTCTTTCCATCCCATGTAAGCTTGATGCGAGGAGGTTAGCGAAAGCATGCACCGGCGCTAGACAAAAGGAGGCAAAAAAGGGACCATGAAAAGCCAAAGAAAACCCCGTCGTACGCATGAGAGCGCATTTTTCACGGGAAATCGCATAGGCGGGCGTCGGGGCACAAGAGGGACGTTGGGGTGGGCGTCACAATGATGTGCATTTTCCAAAATCGACTGTAGAAAATGGGGGTTACGCCTTGCGGGGTACATGTAGTCGACACGACCCACGGCTTGCACGGCTTTTGCTGTGTTTGTGAAGGATAAAGAAGCACGAGAGCATACACACACTCAAGCAGGCAGGAAGCAGCCCACGGTATCGAAACGTATCGAAGGTTATTGTCTTGTCGTGGAAAGGACTCACGAGCCTGGTGAAGAACCGAGAAGCCGACGACACACTTCTCGCTTCATATTATTCGAAAGCGATTGCCGGTATATGTTTACGCATAATTCGTAAGTGCTTTTCAAACCATCCTGCTCGTCACCTCTTAGTCCTTTGTCCCTTCGACGAAAGTCACGAGCGTAAGAGTACATCCTTGGAACCTTCTCGGCTTTTCGAGCGATATGTTATTATTTGCTCTGACTTTTTCTCGCCCTTTCTCCTCCGGCCCAATGGAAGCTTGATACAGTCTTGAGATGGTTCAGGCCAAAGTTTAAGCTTCCGCACGCAGTGTGTTTTTGTGGCAGGAGCAGCAGCAGCAGCAACTTTGTCCGCTTCCGCACACCTTGCGCCCCTTTGATTACTTGAGCTTTTTGTGTGTTTTCGTTGGGGAAAAATAATATCAGCATGCCGGCAAAATAAAAGCATGAGCTAGGGGGGCCGCCCTTGTTTCGAAATTCATTTTTCTTCCATATCATTGCCAAAACCATACCTTCGAACCCGGTGGTCGTCGCGTGCGCTGGCAGGTCACCTCATCTCAAGTGGGCACCCGCAAGGAGCAGAAAGTTTTCCGCAAGTCACGGTTCAAGCCAATTTATTAGTCAGCTTTATTTTTGGGTCTCGGTGGTCTGCAGCACAGCAGACAATACACAGCCGATAGATTCGCAATCGTTGCTGCCCGAGCTTCAAGCGCCTACATGAGCGCCGTAAACGCTTGGTGAATATGTAAAAAGCCGAGGTCGGAAAAAAAACGTTGCCCAATACAACACATTGGTGATGGTTTTCCAAGATACATCACCGAGTTTTTGAACCGTAGAAGCTTTCTTTGGCTAATATTTTGCGTCTTATCTTTCCGCTGGCGGTTCTTCTCGTAAATTCGTTCGCTCGTCGGTAGGTTCTAGATTATGACCCTCTTTACAAAGTTCAAACATGACTTTCGAGGCGCGTATCCTGCGCCTTTTCAAGGGGCAGGAGGACATGCTACATGCCAAGCAACTTCAAACTCCTCCGCACTGAGCCAACCACCATCCCGCCCCCGTTATGTTGGTGGAACTTTCACTTTCATATTGCAGAAAATTTATGACGATAAAATGACGATGGTGCCACACTGTGTCGGTGCGGAGGAATAAATATGAATGTGCCTTGGTGGGGGAGGGTGTGTGGTGAAGCAAAATTTAAGAACAAATATTGTACCAAGCTTTATGATGATGAGCTTAGGGTTTTTCGGGGGGAAAAAGAACGAGAGTTGAGTTGCTGCGTGGGAAGTGAATCAGACGGTGGGCTGCCGACGATTCTTGGAATCGTTTGATGGTAGCGAAACTATTGAGCGGTCATAAAAAATGGGGTAGAGACGTACGCAAATGTTAGAGGGGGGAGGAGTAGTACCGGAAGATGTGGTATTTTTCAATAATGTTGCTCTTTTGGTTGGCGGATATTGGTTATTAAAAACGGGGCTGTATTGGATTTGTCCTAAGGCAAGAGAAGAGAATCAGAATTCTGGGAACGGATGTGTGTAAACGAGCATTTACAACAAAGAACTTAATTTTTGCTTTTTTGGAAGAAGAAGCTACTATTCGTTGGCGAGAATCGATCAGCGGTTCGCCCTTCAAAAGCTCCTGCACCTTTCCATTCGTCCATGTGGGTGTCTGCCGTGCTACTCGACTAACTTCCAATAAGAGATAAGAGTTTGATTTATTTAATTGTAAGTCTTGATCCGCTTTTCCCTGCCATCGTTAAACTTTGACAGAGTTTTTGTTATTCATTTTCCAGAGCAGAGGTTTCACCCAATCACACTCCGTTCCGTGATTAAAATCGCCGTAAAAGTACTTCACAACTCACATGTCTTATCGTTTCATAACTTTCCTGTCGAACGCTTCTCGAACGGTGTGTCACCGTCGTCGTAACGTGTCTGTGTTTTTCGCTCTCTTTTCTTTCCCTGCTGGCAATAGAGTATTCCATTACGAGAACCGTACCTGTAACGAAAGGTGAAGCGAAAAAGAACATAAGTAACGACTTCGTCACGCGCGGCGATAAATGGAGGAAACATTTTTCGTTTGATAGTATTGAAGATTAAAACTTTATATGCTTTGGAGCAGACGTGGAACGAGCAGCAGCGGTGGCCAGAAAGCTCGTCTCCATTTTAAATGAAGAAAAGTGCCGTCAGGTATTCGGAAGTGGGACGAGGACGGGGGAGTGAAATTTGCAAGCAAAAATAATGAGATTTTCCGGCCGTTTCAAAGCGATTTTCGTGTGCCGAGGTCGAGAAAATGTTTCTGTATGGATGGATTCACAACTTTTCCTGCCGGAGGGAAGGTGCGAGGATGACAGACTTTGTTTTTTCCTCTCCCGTCTGGGGGGGGGGGGAAATCCAACCGCATAAATCACCGCAGCGTCGTCACGGTGCTGCTACACCTTTAGCTTTTTCGCATTGGCTTGTTACGCGCACACGGTGTCCTGGCAAGCATCTTCGAACCGCCTGCAAGGGGGGCTCCGTCTCTGCCTGTCTGGAAAACGATGACAGACGGATGTGAAGGGCTTCGGGACACAACAACATAAACATGCTTAATTATCCTTCTTTACGAGCGCACTCGAGGTTTTCCCGGCAGCTTCCGCGTGCGTCTCTCAGGCGTGCATTATGTTACCCCGTTACGAGAAACTCTACCTTACCTACTTTTTTCCACACCCCCCTTCCGCTGGGGAAGCCAACACTGCGGTAGGATTTTGTGTAGCGATGTGTCGTTGCCTTACAGCCCTGTCACTCATGGCGCTTTGGTGGGATAAGGAACTGTTCGCCCATCGCCTCCATGTACGAAACATTCTTCATGCTCCAGCATGAGGCAATTAATAGGCTTCCGGTACGATACAGCGCCAAGGCATTCCCGGGTAAGGCGAGCTTACGCCGTCGTTGCTGGAGTGTTTTTAGAAAGATAAAAATACCGCAGCTGAGACACGCCAGGGTTTGAACTTATTTGAAACCCAAAAATCTTTGCCCGTGTAGCCGCTGATAGACCATTGAGGTTTACCCAACGAACCATTTGGAATGGATGATGCCACCGAGAAGGCAGCCGCAACAGGACAACCCTCGAGATGGCTTCACTGTACGGTGTTGTGCGGTGTCGTAATCATGAACCACAGAAAACAATTCCCCCGCCTAGTGTAACCCAACCGCGAGAGTGTATGTTACCAGCCTGCAGCTGGTTTGGTGTGGAAATGTTTGAAATAATTTTAAACCCAGAAATAGAAATGGATCAAATGCGTCTCCACAATGGTTGCCTGTGAGAAGACACCTTTAGATAGGGCAAGAAAAATGGAGTGAAATGAACATCCCGGTAGCTCAACGGTACAGAGCACCGTGCGGATCGCAAGGTTACCCAATTTCATGTCGTTTTGCTGTCGTCACTGGCGTTCAGGTAGATGGAATGCTGCGTCTATCCAACGACGGCGACGACGACGAGGACGACACAAATGTAATAAAACGCCACCAGACACGAGCGCAAAAGCCACACGGTTAAACATTCAATTTGAAATTATAGCCCAACAGCAAATAAGCTTCACTTCGCGCTGTCGGGTGTGAAGCTCGGCAAAAAGCGGGCTGCTAAATAAGGATATATGCTTCCGGGGGACCAAGCGTACCGACCTCGACAGTTGAGTGAAAATGACGTGGAAGCTTTCGGAGGATGAAGGAATCTCCAACAAAAGCGAGCAGTTGAAGCGTGTCGGTGGGCGCTTAAAGGCAACGATGGGAGAATTGCATTGAGTGAAAGGGAATTTAAGATGAGCTAGCGAAAGAAGGAATGCTTTTGTTGAGATGTTTTCGTTGTAAAGGTCGCAGCGATGTAATTTGTTTTACAGTGCATGTGTATTCGTGCAACAGAACAGTCGTGTGTCAAAAATAATGTTTCACTTCACCAGACAAAAGTGACAACACGTCGTGTCGTACCGTGTCGAGAAACTTTTCTCATTATTTATTTTTAAACAGACAAACCTCCAGCAGGCATAAAAAAAATGAAACACGTTCATCATCCGTGACGCCATCGGGAGCGGGGTGGGAGGCAGTGAAAACTCCGCCCCGGACATCAATTTTGAGCGATGATCTTGACTTTCACCGGCGAGTGAATCAGCTGCTCGGTGTTTTGACGTAATCAAAACGAATTGCATTGTTTATCTCTTGAGAGGGAAGAACTGTTCGTTCCCATCAACGTTATTAAGGATAAGGAGGTACGACATACACCGCGAAACGGACTCAATTTGTACTTCATTAATTTGTTTCCTCCCGCGAGGTTTCGGAAGTTTGATTCTATTTTTAGGAAGGTAGTAAATACGGGAGTGCGAGAAAACGTTTGATAAACTTTCCGGTGACCCGAAAGGCTGTGTGACGCACTCGTTGCTTCTGCTGGGATACTGAGAATGCGTCACGTCCAGCATTTCATTGCCTTCTGGTTCGGGTGGATCAATAATAAACTCACCAACCTACGCTATCAGTATCGATCGGATCTTCTCGTGAGGTAGAACGCGGATAATCTGTTCAGAGATGGATGTTAAAAATAAATACCCCGTTCAATGCAGCCTGGCGGGCGGCAGAATGCAATTTCCTTGCACTCGCCTTTTTTGCCCTTCCTACATCAACAGTGAACGCCGGAGTTTATCATTTGAATATCCGCCATCGGATGTTTACCGATCAAACGTTTTTCGATTCGCTGACTCTCGTTAAAAATCCTTCCCACTTCCGCTTCATTTTCCGCAAACCATCAATCATTAAGATGTAGCTCAGTTTAATCAGAATGTAAAAGGGGACCTCAACTAATGACCGTACGGCCTTGGATGTGCTGTAAAAATAATCATAAACGTGTGCCGTACTTTCAGCGTTCCTCTCACCGATCGTCAAGTGAAAGGAGATAGCGAAGCGTGTCTCCTCCGGCATTGGAAATCATTACCAGCACCGAAATAGACACCGGGCAACACGGCTGCCTAATTGACATTTGATGTTGCTTTGGGTTTTGAAATAATAATTAAGCATCATAATGAGCGATGGTTACTAAACATGCCCGGTAAAAGTGTTCACTAGTAGGCACATTATTACTGTTTATTGCGTCGTAAAAAGAGGTGTTGAGGTTTAGCGCTGTGTGGAAAGATTTTTGTTACGAGTTGCGCTGTACAGCGCGAGTTTAAAAGCGCCTACAAAACTGCCGACGGTGGACGGGATGGATAGTGCAGTTGGCTAAAGGAAAGATATCAACAAGCTCAGTGTTGGTATCAATTCTCAAACTGATCCAGGCTGATCTGCTCTTCGTTAGTGTTTTTTAGGTACTATGTTATATGTCACTAAAAGGTTGAAAAGGTGTTCAATGTAATAAAGACTCTTTAAAATATTACTTTTTTTTAAATCATATCGTTATGAAAGTCACCTACAGATTTTATTATTTATGTTCTGTTTATTTATGCAATTTTCAGTAAAGAAAAACGGAACACGTCATTGCAAGATAGTAAATATAAAATAGAACGGAGCGAAATAAAAAAATGATTGTGGGCGTGGTACCGCATAAAACTATTAGCAGAGAAGCGTGTGCACAGTTTTATGCGCTTCCCCTTACTTGCCTCCCTCGCCCCCTCCCTACTCCCTCCGTCTTTCGGTTGATAAAGCGATAGAGCACACGGAATCGAACATCAAATATTATGGTTATCGAAATCGAACCATAACATCATCGTTTCCCCGCCACACTACACGGCCTACTCAATCGATAGCATCATAATAACGAGAGCCTTCTCATGGCTGTCATCATCATCATCGCCGCCGCCGGCGTGTCATCAGCACGGTCGTTGTCGGTGTCGCAAGGCGTGAACAATGCAAGAAGAAAAAAACACACACACAAACCCAAAATGACATGAAAATATATCACACAAATCGAACGCGACGCATCGGACAGGGAGAACCATTTTTCCTACTACAGTACGGGGGTCCATGAGCGTTTTGGAGATTGATGGTGGAAAATCATAACGAGTGCGGTTGACAACAGTGAAGGAAACACGCGGAGGAAGTTGTTGATGAGAATGGTCATGAAGAAGCCATTCGGGTTTTGGCTATCGTGCTTCGTGCTTAAAAGTATTGATAGACATCTTAAGGCTGCGGCAAAAACGAGAGCCTTGAAAAGTGATGTTTTACAGCACGAAATAATGTCACACTCTACGCACTGGCCCGTAAAATGGGCCACAAACTATTAAATGGCCCCATAGAGTTGAGGTCTCCATCGGGGCGGTATAAAGCTGACATGATACTGACGAATAGCCCATTGGCCGTGCCGTGAACGCAACTCTATTTGCTACCATTCGTGATCGTGTCGGATAGCCAAAATTGGGCTCGCAGCACCAAACGCCACAGCCCCAAAAAAAAGCGAAACGAAACGACTTTGCCCCATAAAGCGTGAGACACACACACACAACACGGCGAACGACGCGAGAACCAAAGTGGCAGAGCAAAAGGCGAAACAAAAAAAAATACCGGAGGCACAAAAACAAAAACCAGAGCCAACGAGCAACAGACGAGGCAACAACTCGCCGGCATCTAGATAATTGTCTGCCCGGTCGGCCACCACATGGCTCGGCCATGAAAATGAAGAAAAATGAAGTTATCGATTTGATTTGATTCTCCCACCGGCGGGCGCTCGTCGGGTGGACAGTGGATCTGGTGGAATGTTGGTACGGCGTGTCCAATAATCTGCAGGCGGCCATTTTCGGGTGGCTCCAGCGCGGTCCGCAGCGGGGTCGAAGGCAAATTTGTAAGGTTATGGCCGGTATGCACGCTTTGGCGCGCAGATTGCGTACAAAGATTACGAAAGAGAGTGCGATGGAGATGGAGATAAGCTAGCGAGATCCGAAATCTCGGCTGGCGTTAAGCCTAACGAGCTATCTTATCTGATCCACGGTTGGTTGGTAGGGATGGAAGCCGAATGGTGGCTTCTTCGTACATGCCAAGACAGAGCGTGGCGTCAATGGCTAACGAAGCGAATCTAATCAACCTCGGAGGAGTCTAGGAGGGGTGCTAGACTTCTTCTGGGTGGGCACGGTGGGAAGCATTATAAAGTGTGAGAGTGACGCCCCGCTATGGGACTGCAAAAGGGGTCCAACTCCCTTCGGTGCTCTCGGGGATATTTTTTCAAGAATAAACTTTGAATCCCTCTGCGACGTGTGTGAGTAACTACCAACCCTATACTATACTCACACCCGAAAGGTTTGGGGCAATCACGGCTCACAAACGGTGAAATGAAGTCAATCAATCAATCACAATGAAGGTCTCTCTGTTTGCTGCGTTTTGCTTCAATGCCAATTTCTAGCCTCGATCCGGCACGAAGGACCAAACGTTCCTGCGTGCAAGCAAGCGATCCCCCGGATGTCCCCGGGACAACACGTTGGGTGCCGTGCCACGGTACTGTTTACCCATGCCCTACACAAACAGTTGCCAGCGATGCGTTGTAATTTGGCCGTGCCATCAGTCCTTCCCTTTAATACCACGCGCCACGCTGGAAGTGTTGCGTGAAGGAGCAAATGGCGTCCCTGGCGTACCGGGACCGCCGCGCTTCCCAAAACCGGAAGGGATTATCGACCTAACGCTCTGCTTACCGGAGCGTACGGAACGGTTTGAGGGACATCCGGGAGGGATGGATATATTAAGCTTTATTTCTTTCTTATTTTATTTTGCCAACCTAAAGTCTCTTCAATGCCCCACGAGCAAAAGGGATGTGTTTGGTGCGTAATGGGAAAGAGTGTACAGCTAAAGCGTAAAGTGAGATTTGGATTCGCTACGAGAATTGACGGGGGTCGTCTCGGGTCGAACGAAAAACTCATATCCGGTGGCGGCTACGGTAGCTAAGCTAGCGAGGGAGCGTGAAAAAAAGCGTCATGCCCTTCGGGCGTAATCCTTTAGGCGATGGGGCGCGGTTGGCCGTTTTGTTTGTTTCTCGAGCGCGCCCTCCGCACGCATCAAACTGTTGATGGCGCCCAAATCCAATGAGATGTGAATGTGTGGCTAATGCCTTTGCTTTGCGGGCAGAGTGGCCCGAGGGCTACGCTATGGTGCTTTGGCGAAAGCGAATGTTTATTGGAATGAAGATGAGGAAATTATCATCAAATAAATTGCCTTCCTCGGGCGATGGAAGACTTTCATTCTTACGGCCGTTGTGACATGACACGCGGGTCACTCCCTCGTGACAGTGCAGAAGGGAATTGGTTTAGTAGATGTGTGAAATTGATAGAAATGTTTATTTCTAGCGAGCTTAAAGATGTGCAGTAAAACGGTCAGCTCTTTATCTTTGAATTCTTGCTATTGCTCTTAACATCTATAAGAGTAAGATAAAGGTGCTCTGTTAGTCATCAAATAAGACGAAGTTTTAAATAAACGGGTTAAGTTTATACATATATTCTTAGTGACTCTCTAACAACTGTCTAGACCAGCTAATACCAGCATGATTTTGTCGGACTACTTAAATGTCTTCTATGCTGTGCTAACCTTGACTGTCAAATTCACTCAAAAGGTCTTTGTGTTCTGCTTTGTTTATTTTTATCGGTTTCGCTGCTAATTCCAAGCATTGTTTGATTGAAAATGCATTAAATTATTTATTACATCAAATCGATATGACATGCAACAAATGGCAGTTCCAACAGACATCGATCTAGCGGTAGTTCATCTGTCGAACAGAGTCTTGCTTGTTGTTTTTTTTTTCATGATTGACAGAGCGCAGCCTGAGCATGCGATTAGTGATGGTAGTACCAACTGTGGCAATGATGCTATAAAATTATTTTTGTTTGTCAAACAGCCGACTAAAGGGATGTTTTAAGAAGCGAGGCCTACGGCCAAAGTATCTCAATTAAAAATTAAATAATAAAAAAATTAAATAAGAAATGCTTAATTTTCAAAGGTTGACTAGTATTTAATTTATACTACAGTCCAATTCAAATAAGTTTTTTTTCTTGTCGATTCCTCAACGTATTTTAGAAATGTTTCTTACAATGCTAACTGCCCAAGTATCGCGACATTTTCTCTAGCGTGGACAAATATTTAATTACGTTCTGTTTTATATAAAACGAAAACAAAAACTTAACAATGATCAACTGAGCTTTTGCAGAAAGAAAGAGTTAAGCCCTCTTTCGTTCATCGATCGCTCTCCGCTGTGTTTGCATCGATGAAATCATGCCCACTTTGCCTTCTTTACCTGTTTATCTTTGCATCACGATAAAGCAAACTGGAAAACATTGAAAGCGACTTAAATTCTTCTCACCCGAAATCATTTGGGCGCCATTTGAATTAAAGCTCTTGGAGACAGCAAACCAGAAGAACACATATCGCTCAATAATCAATTCCAATTAAACAAACGTCCCTCCATCCACCGCAAGATGCTTTTCTTCTCACACTTCTCACACAACCGGCAAATAAAAAAAACGGAACGGCAGCTTTATATCTTCCCCGGCAAGGCCAAGATGCCGTCAAAGCGAGCTCATTTACTTTTCCGCTCCCGGGTAAGCAGCACCGTAATTCTTCCTCAAACCGTGCCACAACGTAGTGCATTAAAATATATATACATCCACTCGATGGTGGATCACGGCAGACCGTAAACAAACTTGAGGCAGAGTTTTTTTTCTTGTTGCTGCTCGCACAAAACAAACGCTCAGGCTCAGTTAATCGTCCTTAAGCTGACCCAATTTTTAATTCACACACACACACACACACACACACCGTGTGAATGTCCGTGCAGGCAGACATTATCGGTTTAAATGTACCTTTGCTGCTCATTTGCGTAGCGAGCGGCGAAACCATCATCGGCTGTCGGCGATAATTCCACCGTCCAGTTTATCCACTCACTGTCGCTGGCGGCATTTAAAAGCCTTTTTTTTCGTTGCGTCTTCTCGCCACTCGACGGAAAGGAAACGCCATGCACGTGAAGCGGATAATCGATTTAATGAGATTGTCTCGTTATGCGCCCCATGCCCAAAAGTGAAAGGCGTATCGATGCTGCGTAAGCACCTTTTTTTTTGTTTGGTTTGTGCAATTTAATGTGGTTGCAGTTTTCCACTCTCCGTCCCTCCGACTGCATGCGACTGTCAGTGCGAATACGCCATCAACCTTGACCTTAACCACCCTTGACAACTGGCCACCATCTCGCCCCGGCAGCGCTTGGCGTCTGCGCTAGATCGGTTGCTATTTCGCGGATATTATGCGCATCCACAAAATAATCAACGTGTTGTGTCATTTCTTTCCATTTTTTTTTGTTGCCTGCGCCCAATGACTCACCCGTCAGCTGATGCGAGCTGCACTTGCGTAAGGCCATGGCCACGCTGACTAACGGTGACGCGCGCATGGTTGTCTCAACCGACGGTCGGGCCGTGGGGAAGCCGTGTTTTTTGCACGCTCCATTAGCCACGAACAAAATGGTACCCGCCATGTAACTCGCTCCGGAGGGTTGCGAACCGCCAATCACGTGTTCGCCAGATGCAAGGGACGGAAGCTGCATGGGCGCATTCGGTGCTAATGCAACGGACAATATCGATGACGGTGTTGGGCGAGAACCCTGTCAGGCAGCTTCTAATTTGTTGATAATTTTAACAGCTTTGAGCGATGAATTTTCGCCCGTCAATGTCAACGCGGGCGCACTCACATACGCGAGGCGATGACATCAATGGCCGTAATGGTGTCAATCGAGAATACAAAAACAGCAACAAAAAAAAAAGGCAAATCCACCTTTGCGACCTGCTAATAGTGTTCGCTCGTTTTTATTTCGTTTATTCTTTACCCTTAGTTTACTCCCGGTGAACCAAAAAAAAAACGACTATTTGATTTGGGAACACATTGACAGGACAGACAGTGCAAAAAAACAACAGAGAAAAACGCCTACTTGACATCATCGCTCACGGCAAGATCAATGCTCTCTGTTGATGCAGCAGCAGCAGTGCAACTCACGACGCCATTTACAGAGACGTTTATATAATCCATTTAACCGAATCGGAACTGCTGCGCGCGTTTACAGTGGTGGGCGGTAGTTTAGTACCACCGTGGGGAATGTGGTATTTTAATTCGTATAATTTAATTCAAATTTAAATGGTTCCACTTGGCGCTGATTGGCAATGAAACGATAAGCTGAATGCATTTAATTAAATTGCTTTTGAAAATTAACGATCAACTTTAATTTTGGTCCTTCGAACGCGATTCGAATTTTTAGTTTTTTTTTTAAATTTCACATTTTTATACTGTTAGTGGAGTATTTGTAAAATTTTAATATGTTATTTTACGTACCTAATTTGTTGAACTTTTACTTGCTCTTCTTTCTTTTAGTGCTGCCTAAAATGTGCCCCTTGCCCCTTAAAATGGGCCTAAATCTTCTACCCTGCACTGTACGATTGTTGTCTGTCCGTCGCAAGCTAAATGACGATCGCATTATTTTGAGAGATTGGGATGCTATTTTTGCTCCCCTTTCCCTTCTTATTCCCCTCCCCATGCATCTGGATTGCAACAGTTTCAACAAACAAACGCGGAAGGTTAATAACCGCTACCCTGTGTCCCCTGGCGGCAGGAACGAACCGTCTGTTTATTGCTTGTTTTGCAATAGAATCGTTAGATGCACCGAGCGCGTGAGCGAGCGAGTTTAATTATTTCACTCAAAAACTTCCGCCCCTGCTCTGGGCATGTTTACAACCCCGGATTGGAAGGCCAGCCTTCGGCAGGGTTATCTTGTAAAGCGTGCGCAAATTAATTGCATCGTAAACAAACGCTTTGGTTTGGTTTTCGTACAATATTTGGTAAGCGGAACAGGCGTGGGAAAAGGTCACACGATGATTGTAAACGAACGGTGCAGTGTTAAATGTTTTACGTTAACACATTACAGCGAGGAAGTAGGTGTAAAACAAACGAAAGAAAAAGTCGACTGTCTGCTGCATGTCAGTTTTAAACATCTCACCCTCGGTTATAAACAGCTTCCCTCAGTTGTGGAATCGAGGTGTGCGCCCGATTTTCAGAAGTCTATTAAATGAGCACATAATTTGATTATTTACAAAAGGAAGCGTCTCGCCATAACAAAAAAACATTCAAACTGCAAGCGCATTCCAGCTACGAAAAAACAACAATTCTTCTTACAAATTCCTCTTCCGATCAGAAAGCCGAAAGCAAACCGAAAAACCCGGATGTTGCTTGCATTCGATTGCTGCGCAATTTATTTGCCTTTGCAAGCCCTACTTGTACCGTGCGTCTTGCCAAAACTTGGTGGAGAGCAAATACGTCGAAAAAAAAACTTATCTGAAATTGGCCAGAAAGCAAACCAAAAAAAAAAATCCCCTCTTACCCGATACTGAAGGACAAAGAAAACGCACTGGACTCGATCGAAAAGTAAACATGTTTCGGAAATGGACGAGTACCGGCGCGTGTATCTGACGATGCCAACCCCCTCTCCCTCCTGCCGTAAAGTGCAGCACGGTGCACGTTACTTCGTGTTCCCGATCGAAGCGCGATAACGTCAACACCCGCACCCGGTGTGTGTGTGTGGCGCAAAATTTGATTCGCGAAGAATTTGCGCCGTGTTCTTTGCGGTGGCGGTGAAGCTGTTCACCTTGAACCTGGAGGACAAAAATGCACTTGTGAGGGGGGGGGGGTGCTATGTGTGCGGCACAAGATTTCGAGGTTTTTGTTTACACGAAAGGTTTTCGCCCCTGGTCTGGGGCATCGGGTTTCGTCGAATGGAGTGCATGAATGGAACCTGGGAGGGGGTTGGTATTTTGTTGAAAGATGGAACAATTCAGTAAGTGAGCATTTTTATGATCAGCTGACAGACCTCGGTGAGTGTGTGTGTGTGTGTGGGTGCGGTGTTCAAATAAACAGCCGCACCGGCATACGACCGGCAACGTCGCTCGCAGTTAGAGGCCGGCAAAAATAAACATTTTTCAGGGTGCAAAAGTTTATGCTCGGCAGTTATTAAATGGCACAATTTTAAACAACTTATTTCGCTGACTGCAGCTAGCGAGTCACCCTTTCCGCTCCCATACGCCGCTGTGTGAAATATGGAAATAAATCACATGAAATCAATCAGCACAAGCGAATGGTTTAACCTCACTGCCAGACACAACAAAAGTGTGTGAGCGTTAATAACATTAGTAAGCAAAATGATACGCCTCATCCTGTTTACGCACTGCTCGATCGAGCTTAATTGTTAGATGTGGCATACATTTCATGTAAATTATACGTCAAATATTTACACACTGATGAAATGAAAATTAAGCATTTAAATAAAACCTCTCTGTTTGTTTGTTTTTTTTTTCCCCCATTGCTAGTCTTTCAATCAATTTTGTCAGATTTTTTTCCTCGCTCTGGCACCATCGAAATCAGAGCAAAAACATCATCCTCATAGTGTCACAGCGTACTATCGCTCTCTCGCACAGTGTGCTTCGGAAGAATGCATAATTCATTAGTAAATTCCAAATGGTGCGAAGATTTGCATTTTACCTTTTGCTACCGTAAAACCGTCGCCCGCCGCGTGCGGCAGGCTTTTAAGCGCTTTTGTCTGTCCCTTTCACGCACGCACATTTCGTTTCACTTTCGCATCCATTCACAGCATCCCGTGCAAGAGCAGCCGAAGCAGCAGCAAAAAAAAAAGGAGGAACCTTGTCGCCTCAACGGTTAGTGCATTTTCACACCACAACACACACACACACACACACATTTGGCATAAAAAAGGCCTAGAGTACGGCCTCTATCCCATACACACTGTGGCAAGTGAAACGTTACGACGGTGCAGCAAGGCGATGGCAAAAACTGCACACCGCCGCCTGCAACTGGAATTGTTTATTTTTATTTTGCCATTTCCTTTTGGCTGCCGACGTGCCAAAGACACCGACCAGGGCACAGTAATTAGCATCCTGTTTTTGTTGTGCATTCTCCCCCCCCTCCCTTGGGGGATGCAGGAATTTATCAACTATTTCTGCTCGGTGGCGTATTAAGCAGTGCGCTAGCTTTATTAGCAGCAGCGGCAGCAGCAGCATGGTAATTTATAAAACAATGTAGAATGGGAATTTTTCCATTAAGTTAATCTTTTGCGCTGTGGAAAGGGGAACGGAATGGCAAGGTCGCTAATGGGAGTTTCCTTTCACGCTTCACATTTATTACGGCATTGCGGCACAGGCCGTGCAAATCGTGTGACTGCGCGACTTCCCCGAGAGAGGGCGCTGCTCGGTTCGGCATGCCGCCCATCCGCTTATCATCGATGCCCACCGTTTGCTGTACCATCACGACGCTGCCCTTATCAAGTGTTTATTTTTACTGGCCCCATGTCTGGGAAGGGCCTCCAAGAAGGAAGAAATACGAGCACTTTAAATCAATCACGGATGGGATGGGATTACATAGACTGTATGATGGCTCTCTCTCTCTCTCTCTCTCTTTTTTTCTCTCGGTTCTCCGGGGGTATCATCATCATTTGCCATTCTTGAGAAATGTTTCCCTACAACTGTGCAACCGGAATGTGGAACATGCGGTGGAATGACCTATAGCCCGCGCGAGCTGTTGCTGTTTGTGGCTTGTGGCCCATCAAATGATTAATTCAACTGCTTTTTCCTCGCCGAACCGGGCAGCGCTCAATGAAAGTTTGTTTGGCTTTTGATCCCCCTTCCCCCATCCCCCCTCACTGCAAATCCTCGTTTACATCATACTGAGTGCTGATAGTCGGCCGGGCTAGCCTAATTATTCAATCTTGTAATTGTGCGGGTAATACGTCTCGCTAACTAGGTCGTTCCCAACATTTCTCCCCTCCCCCCTCCCCTCCACCCCTCTCACGGTAGATTTAAAATCCATTCCCTGATAATGGTGGCTCCATTCAGTAATACGGAAGACCAAAAAAATCGTGCCACAACCAACGCCGAGCGAAATAAATAGGCAAACAGCGCAAACAAGGCAAACGGTTTGATCGATGCGCGAAAAAATGCGTCGTGCGTTTACGCGTCAGTGATTTTGATAGCGCACGGGAAACGCAAACATCGCGCTACCGATAAGCGATTCACGGCGGGCAGAAGAAACGGTGGGACGTAACGGTTAGAAATGTGAAAGGGACCACGCCACCACCACACATCCAGCGGTGGCGTTGGTGAAATAAATATGACCGAAAAAATAATGCGGACGTGTGTACGTCGCTTGAATTGTTTGTTTTTGTGCGAAAACCGGGCGACGATTTATCATTCCGATCAAACGCACAAACGCTCCCAGACTACCCCCCCTCCTTGGGAGTTGTCTTTGAAAGGAAAAACGGAGTGGAGCATGTTTGCCTAACCGCTTGTAGCCAGCCAAGCCTCTCACGTCGATGGCAAAGACGTGCCTGACGAAAAGAATAAAAATCAACAAATGGTGAACGCGCGTTCGATTCTTCCAGCAACGAGCTTCGAAGGGACAGAAACGCGACGAGTGTGAATTTTGTGCGACACTGGTGGAGGCCCCGGGGGATGGCTTGATAGATAAGATAAGGGGACGCAACAATGCGCTGATGTGATGATTTATCGAATGCGGAAATTTAACGTGCTTTGAACCGCTTTGCAGCTACAACAATACTTTCATTACAGTCGTTTAAGAAGTGAAACTTTAATAATAAAACAGAATGGAACCCTTCATTATGCCGTCCAGTCAAGAACGAGATTACCTGCTAACACGCAAACGCTTGTAATCAGCCCGTCAAAACCCATGCACAACATCGTTGCTAAATGCAACGTGCGCCCGAATCATTGCGGTTTGTGCGTTCCCAAGTCCCCCTACTCCTTTCCCGTTTTTTACGGAAATCTTTCCCCCAAAAGCAGGAGAGGATGGCAAAATTTTGGCAAATTCATTCAACCCGCCGAGCGCCGTGAGTGTGTAATTGATTCCTTGCGGTTCTGCGGTGTCCATCCCGGTCCGTCATAACATCAGCAGCCGACACAAATCGGGCAATCACCGTTTCCCGAGAACAGGTAATTAATCTTAAGAGACGCACCCAACCTGCCCCAACCTCCTGACCCCATCACTTCATGCTGGGAGGGATGATGCAGTTTGCAGAAAGGGGGTAAAAACACTATCAATACACCAGATCTCGTTGATCCGAGAAGCGGGGACGGTAGCGGAGGGTAGGGTGGTCGTGTCGTGGTTGGTTAATTAATGCGATACACACACAGAAGAGGAGGCACGCGGACTCAGACACGAGTATGTCAAGGCGGAGAGGGTCGTTGTTCCGGTGGTTGCTCTGGTATATGAGACCTGACACCGACAGCATGTCGTTTGCCAGAAAGGAAGGGGAAGCAACCCGAAAGAGAGAGAGAGACAGGGGCCAGAACGGTAGCAAAGTTTAATCTTTTTCGAAACGATCGATTAGTGTGTTTGTGTGTGGCTTGTGATGTGTGAAAAATTAATATTTTTTAACCCACCGCTCACTGCTGACCCAGATTTTTTTTGTATAATTTGAATCAAAGTGTTGCTAGATTAGAGGTGAGATTTTAGAACGGTTCATGTTGGTACAGCTTTAATGAAGGAGTGTTAATACGATAGTGAAACGTGTTTATTAATGTATCGTTTTATCAGAAAAGAGCAAATTATGTATGAGCAAACCGACATTAAACGGCTCGATAAGAGTTTGCGCTCGTAGTGTCGTGTCAAGCCGTTGAGCTCTCGTGTTGGAGGTCGTTGTATCGAATCTTGTTCTACCCACCCAGAGAATGTGGAGAGCGTGAGCGTGAAGGAGGAGGTACAATTACTCATCTTCACTTCTCCTTCTGAAATTGTGAAGGAATGTGCTTACAACGCCACTATCAGAGTGAGGGATTGGGTTCCATTCCCCTCACCGAGAGGAAAAAGATCAACTGAAAAACAAATAATCTCTCAAACGAGGACGACACCAACGGTGGTGGGCAGAGGAGCAGCAAAAAACATATAAATTCCACCCCCTTTCTCTTTCAATTCTCCTCTCCTGCTCGTCAATGCCATCAAGAAAGGCCTGCAACTGCGACAAAAAACCACTACACCCCCCGGCAGCAACCGCGTGCTTCAAAAATGAGGTCACTCGGATATCGACACAATCTGCCGCCGTTGCCGCTGCCCGGTGTCGCGAAGGTATATAATCAAATAAGAACAAAAAACTGGAAGTTGATGGTGGCCGCGCGCCATCACCGCCTTCTCCGGAACCCCCGAGGGGCAAAACAGTAGCAAACCTGCAACAACACACCAAACCACACACCACCCCGTAATCCAGAGGGGGAGCATAGGGGGTGCTCTCTGCTTCGCCACACTGACGTACGACGATGACGTTGGATCATCGATCCGCCTGTGGTGAATGGGGATGGCGTGTGGGGTGTTATATAGCCAATGCGCGTTTATGATATTTGTGATTAATTGCTATATTTATCTGCAGTGACTGATCCGATTAGAGGCATGCTCAAAATGAAGCGGTTGTGGTGTAGAGCAGCGCCTACCGTGGTTGACATTGACCGTTTCGTTGCTGCTGTTGGAGTTGGAGACGATGTGGAGGATGTACGAGTCCGACCTTTTACAATTGATGGTTTGCAATGAAGATGTACGTTCCAGTGCCTCTTCCCTATAGTTTTCTACTCCCTTTTCTACTCCACTCGTAGACTTCAAAGCCCAGAAGCCGGAAGTTTCTGCCCCACGCAGCCAGTTTGTTGTACAATCTCGATAAACCAATCGACAAGACGATGAGTAAACGGACAGAAGCTAGATGCCGCCTAGATGCCCGGGGAAAAAAGCGTTGTTACGTCAACTGGTGGCTAGTGCCACTTGAGTCTCACTGCACTGGTACATTAAGCAGACCTCTCGAGACGATGACGTGTGTGGTGCATTAAGCCCGTACCGGAAACACTTTGGCACGCCACGCCAACGTCATAGCAACCGTCGAACCTTGCTTTGTTTTCGCTAGTCGCTAGAATCGCTCGTTTCTGGTGAAGAATTTCATTTATTATTTATTGTCGCTCAATGCAAAACCAATCCAGCGTACAATGTAACCGAGAAGGTGACATCAAGCCCACCCGCACCCGCTGGAATGTGCACAACCCGTCTCCGTCTCCTGCGGTATCGGTTCTTATCTCGTGCAGGCAAATGGTGCATTCTTTTCCTCCTTCCTTGTCGCTCTCTCTCTCTCTCTATCGCGCTCCGTCTAAACTGGAGGGAAGTGCATTCAACTGGCGGAGGACGCATGGTGAAGGTGATTGAATCGTACGATTCGATCGCATCTGCAATGCACTTGCAATGTGCCGCATTCCATCGGAAAACGGACGGTGGGAGTGGGGGAGGTCAGTAAAAGCGGTTAGTGGTCGGTGTGTGTGTGTGTGTGTGTGTGTGTTGGCGACTCTGAATGCGGCCGTTGTTGTTCTTTTTATATGAAAATTGATTACCAATTGTCGGCAACTGGTGTGTGGCAGCACAGGGCGGGCGTGAGTGCATCCGTAGCGGGCTGATCTACTTTTATTGGCACGCCAACTGCACGTTGGACAAACACTGGCAGAAAGTACGCGAGTCACACGGGCCGGAAATGGAATAGAGCAGTGCGGAAAACAAACCTGACAAATAGCAAGACCTCTTCACGTCTCACGTATGTAGCTCGCCGCTTGAACCCAATCTGTGTTCGTTCGTGAACGCGCTCGAGCGGCGCACTGGATGTTCATTTCCGGGGAAAGGAAAAAGTTGCCGTAGCTCTCTGAGCAAAAGGGCGTGCAGTAAACGCACCGTCGAACGCCAAGCGGCGTGGGAGCCGTTGGGAGTAAATATTTTAACTCTTCTTGTTTGGTCCTCAACTGCATCGTTGCAGTTTCTTTTGCATATTCTACGGCGAAAAAACCCACCCTCAGCTGCTCCGTCACGAAACAAAGTGTAGGCTCTCGTATGGGCTCTCGTTTTAAAATTCAGCATTTTTTTTTGCGTCGCACGTACTGTGCACGAATTTACTCTTTTTTTCGTTCACTCACTTTCGGTCACTTTTTTATCGTTAAAGTTTGCCGCTCGGTTTTTGGGTTATTCGAAAACTCGTAACATAAATCTTCACCACACGTCTCGCAGAGCGCCCAGAAAAAAAATTAGCTGGCGGCTTCGGGAGGTGCGGGAAAACCCACCACCCCATTCGAGCAGTTTTTGCACGGCTTGCCCTCAAACATCGAGTCGCGCTCGAGATGCATAAAGAGTGACGAAAAATCGGAAAAGAGCAATTTATGCAAAAAAATAACCATTATTACCGCTCGGAAAAACTGTCTCGCTGTGCTGGGGACAAGTTTATTCACGCCCTGCACCAAACATGACGACGACAATGATGGGGGGGGGGGGAGGGGGATTGGAGCCGCCGCAACCCACCGTGCGGCGTACGCGTAGGTTAGTTCGAAAAACGCAAATGGCTGGTGTTTGGTGTTTTGATGGTGGTTCTGTTGTTTTTTTCTTCTGTTCCTGCTGGTGTGTGTTCCTTGACGGAACTTTTCCCGACCAAAAGGGTGGAGTGGGGGGCCGCTCGGGCATGAATAAAAAATATGACGAGGTTTCGCGATAAACACAGGGCCGACTGAACACCAGCTGACATGTTGCCATTGACGTTGGTGCATATCGGGGCTTTTTTCTGTGTTTGCGTTTGCGAGCAAAAAGCGAGCACTGTGTGTCCACCTAAAACCCGGACCGGACTGCAGCAGAGCAGCTAGGTGATGCATCTGGTGAACTTGGGCACTTTGTTTGTCCTTGCGTGCTGTTTGGACGTGTTCTGAAGCGACCTTAGTGTTCTTTTTTCTTGTCCTTTATCCTTTGTCATTTCCACTGCACTTTTCTACTGTTTCTTTTCCGTTTCGAGCGGTTTCAGTTTTTGTTTTTGGTGCAACGTAGTTTAAAAATGCAAAAGTTTTCACCGACAGGATCATGGGGTGTATAAAATGCATGTGTTATGAATATTATTGTTCAATTTTCAACAGTTTGGGGGACGCTTTTTCTGTTTTAAAAGGGTCTGGAAAATAGAGCGATAGTTTTAAAACGATCTCGTGGATTGAATCGAGGTGAAACAGTTTTTTTCCTATGCATGACCAAACCGAGCTTTTGACACTCTTCCGTTTTTTCGACAGCATGATAGACAACGTGGTAGATTGTGTTGACATTCGTTGGCAGTTAAGGGAATTGGAATTTTTACCTCGAAAAACTATTTACCAAACAAATAAAAAAGGTGTGTAAAAAAGGAAATATTTACATCCAATGTTTACTTGCCAGAACTGCTCGAAAACTGCTCGAAAACTGCTCGAATTCGTCGGAAAAGGTTGTTTTTGTGTTAAAAGCTCCCTTGCTGACGCCGTGATTGATTGTCAGTGACGTTAAACAGGTCTCCAATGAAACAAAACAACTTCGGCTAAAGGATAGATAATTTTAATTTATGCTTGAAGTGCTAGGTAAAATAAAATCTCTGCTCGGAAATTTTTACACCCAACACAACGTTGCTACTTGTTCTAAACATCCTACCGAACGAACGAGAAATTCGATAACGCACCATTAGCTACGGGTTCGGGTACGCAGCAACGGTTTTGTGCGTTTTGTTTTTTCACCCCATCTTTATAGACTGTTGCCTACCAGAAGCTGGATGCCAATGCCTTCGGGGTGCGATGTCAGCGAAACGTGTCGTGGTAGCATAATTAAAAATAATTGTTTAATTAATTAAACATCCACAGCTCGACACCTCCGCGACGGTAAGGCTGGCTCTCAAAGGGCAACCCGATTGCACTGTACTTGAGATTCAAAAAAAAAAAAAAAAAGGGACAGGCACACACTCAGAGAGAAACGTGCCTTTGCCTTTTCTAACGGATCGGACAAATCGGTCGTCGAGTGCTCGCGCCGATAGAAGGATCCTTACGCTTGATTGGATGGTAATAAAATGTTGTTCAGTCAAGTGTAGCACCTCTCGAACAAATGCTTTACAGTGGGACAGTGAGGAAAAAAAAGCAAAAGGAAGCGCCACACCCGCGCTTACTTGCTTACGACACCCGAGAGATAACCTTTTTCCCGGAATGGAGTAGCAGAGTAGCCTCCGGGGAAAACTGGGAAAAAAGCGACAAAGGGATCGATTTCCAAAAAATAAACTTCAATTCAATTGACGTTCAAACGCACGCACTGGGCAGAAGAAAGAACTCGAAATAGCTTTCCACTGACACTGACAGAGCGGTTGGATTGTTTCGTGCGCGAGGAAGGAGGGGCATACCGAAATCGAAAATCGACGCCGCAAGGCTTTTAGACTTCTTCTAGCTCAGGCAAAGTGGAAAGGGCACACCCGAAAGAAAAAGAAAAAAAAAAACAAACAAAAAGATGCTTGAGGGATCGAAAAACAAACCGACGCAACGTTTAACGAGACGTAAATGAATTAATTGATTTTCATTCTCTTTCGACACGTGCACAAGGACCCGTTTCGGGGAGCTGTCAACCGCTCTGTACACGCGCAAATGCGCAATGATAATGGAAATGGTGTGTTAAATGTATTTTTTGGGACTCTAGTTTTGGTACGAGCTGAATTTTTAATGGAGAAGAGCTGCTTTCGGGAGTGGAAATGCTCTTCCCCTAATGAAGCAAACAGAGTGAATTGAAATTGTATCAGTCATCAATAATAAAAAGCCTAAAGCAAAGGATTAGGGTGCCACAAGTTTAATTATTTAAGCATCGTGATAATCAAAAAAATGGAGCAAATTGGTGTCCCAGTGCTAAAAATAAATTATCACACCAAACCCAATGGCACAATTGTGCGAATTTCCCATCATAAAAGAGGGGGGTGTGCGTCGCGCTGATATCGAAATTGGTAGCTAAGCTTAAAATTGAAGTCCAAATTTTATTACATCGCCATCGCTGGGGAAAGGTATCGTCTATCCTTTTTATTCCCTTTGCTAGGCCAACTCTCATCAACCAAAACGACGGTGAGGCGCTAAGGTGCAATTACAAATAAAGTCGATGATTGTGTTTTACTCTTGCTTTTATTTTATTACATTTAAAAACCAACGCTGGCGCCACAAATGTGGTGCAAGATTATTTTCTTCGCCGACGTCGCAGCTTATCGCTTACATTTCCGTGGCAAAAATCGATTTCTTATCAAAAAACCCGGGAGCTCTGGTGATTTGCTGGACAGCACAAACAACAACAAGCGTCCACCCCTACCTCCATTGTGCTCCCTTTAATTCCCAGACAAGTCGTTCAGAGCCCACCGACCCTTCCCGCGGGCAATCACGCGCTTGGGCCCCCTCTTTATTCGCAAAAAACATATTCCACCCTCGCAATCCGCTTGGATCATCGAAGTTTAGCGCGACGCCCCGAATCCGGCCCCACAATCGGTCAAAGCCTTTCTCGATCGTTATCTGCACGTGGTTGTCCGTTTGCTGCCTGGGAAGGTGGATGGGCTCCCGCTGGGCGGCAGCTGTCCAGTGTCTGACATTTACCAGCACCACCGTCAGTCACTTCACTTGAGCGTGCACGCGCGAGGTCAGTTGGATTATGTTGCGATGGTTTCTCTTTTAATTTGTGTAGTTTCTTCATCCTGTTTTTGCTCAACTGTGCAATCCATTTTGCAAGGAAAAGGATTTAGCGAGGGGGTAACAGAATTCCCCAGTGTGCCCTTAATGAATATCGGAGTGGACAGGACACGCTAAGCTATTTGTCTCAAACTAAAAATGAAATGTGCTGAATAATACTATTTTTTATTTTACTTTGGAAGCATCTATCTAAGAAAAATCATTCCAAAAACAAAGCTGACAGAAAGGGAATGTTAACTAAAAAACCTCTTCGTCACACTGTTTTGCATTAAAAACGCTCGTCACACTCGAGAATGCAACGGAGCAATCGCACTTGCATTTTCGTTCAATGTTCTCATGGATCCCGGCTCTGGACAACCACGGACCGCAAGAGCGTCATTAAAGCCGACCCGCCAAGGCAATGGTTCATTCGTTACGATCACGATAGAACATGTTTCTTGCGCTGTAAAACCGATTTTACAACCCTGCTTTCAGCCCCTTTCGGTCTCTCCCTGTATGGCTGTTTTCCTCTTCTTCGCCTCGCGCCACATAAAATTCCCTTTCTCTCTCGCTTAATCATAGTGTGCTGCACCGCACAAAGAGTCATGATACACTTACGAGGGGCGGGGAATGGGTGGCAAGTTGGTTGCATAACCAGGCTAGATCATAAAACGGGCAACCGCAACCATCGCGATCAAGCGAGCAAATGTGCACGCGCGCGCACCCGCGCCGATGGATGGAAGTCGAATTGGCTTACGCGACCGACTACTAGCCTTATTACTTCCTACCCACTTTCCTGCTTCCATCGCACAAAAGGGAGTGTGGAACGGGGGGAGGGGGGGGGTGTAGGGGTTTGGAGAAGCTGAAGAATAATTTTCCCATTCACCAATCATGCCGCGATCGCACGCGCGCGCGAAACGAGCTTTACACTCACTGGGTCGGCCGCCGTTCCCTTTGTACTTGCCCGACACGTTCACGCCGTGGCGCGCTTCGATCGATCGCCGAGAAGAGCTTTCACGAGTTTCTGGAGGTGGTCGCAATGTAGGGTATAAGTGGCTTGCGTGGAAATCTGATCAATCGATCAAGCGAGACGCAGATAACAACGCTACGGGGGAACTATGCGAAATGTAAGGGCTACACGGTAATAATGTATGGGAGCGTGAAGGGAAGTACTACGATGGGCGAAGGCATGAAATTTGGCATCAAAAAGGTGGTTAAAGGCCAGAGGATTTAATATTGGGTTTGAATATCTAGCCTTCCAGGCATGGAGAAGCATGAAGAAGAGAAACAGATTAAAAGTTTGAAGAGCTGGACGTCAGACAGAAATCCTTGAGATTTTTAAAGATATCATAGACATTGATGATCCAGAAGATTCTCGTATAATCAATCAAGCAATTCTACAGGAAGATCTTCCTCAATATATGTACCACGTTCTCATGACTAGACTTCATTGGTTTTAAGAATTTATTAATATCAGTTCTGATATTATGTTCTAAAAGTTTGGTTTACGCTGGTAATGAAGTAGCTTAAAACTCCAGAGACCATTGTAAGAAACCGGACAAGATATCAGATTGAAAATGTTCCATGTTCTTTGGATCTGAACCTCGATAAAGAACACATCCACTACAAGGATCCTGAGAAACTTGGAACTCCGAGAACTCCGAACTTGGTCGCCGAGTGCATGTCCCATCCGACCTTGATCCAATGGCCATGATCTTACATCATCAACTGCAGCACACGTTTATTGACTTCCTTGGTGCCATGCCCTGCATTCTCCGATATCTTCTCCATGAGGACAGAGAGTGTCCTGACGCTGTCGGTTGTTTTTGCTGGTTTAAAACGATCTCTCCACCGACGAGAGGTTCCCGTTCCAGCGCCGACAACGAACCAGCGTGTAATGAAGCAGTAGGTGAAGTAAATTAAACCACTCGTCTCTTGTTTTGGTTTGTTCTTCCACGCTCAAGGTCCTCTGTTGGCTCTAGGGGGACTTTAAAACGTTCATTTATTTCCAGCCCTCCCGTATCGGAACACCAAGATCGTTCGTCTCTCCGCTTCGTTGTAGTTTCCCGTACACTCGCGTACTCGAAAAGTTATACAGGATCGTCCTCGTTGAAGCGGTTGCAAGTTCCTCTCGACCCTAATCTAATCAAACACTGATTGCGCACCAACCGTCCAGCGGGCCGCTTGAAGGGACGGTGGCACCTAAATTGCCCTAGGCCTTGAACGAAACTTAACCAAAAAAACGAAACAGAACGTGTTCGTGCGCGGAGCTGTGTGTCACCTTCAACCACCGGAGACCGGCAATCATAAGTTATTCTCCGATCATGAGCGGAACACCCGTGCCGTGCGTCTAAGCAGCCTCAGATTGCTCGACCGTACGGTTGAATTATTGCCCGAGCGCGCTCAATCAAGGTGATTAAAGTGAGTCGCTCTTGCCATGAACAATTCGATCACGGTCTTCCCGTGTCCGCTGTTTGGGTTTCGTAAGCGTAAGGGGACTATCCGAGTGGGCAATGTGTTAACTCTTGGGTCAATCGATTGGAGGAAGAAATCAATGGGTGATTGGAGCAGCGGGCCCGCTCCTAAGAAAACGATCATCAAAACAAGGAAGACACGCTGTGGGCGAGACAAAGTATGGGTACCGGTGAGTTCCTTCTTCAACTGCAAAGGGCAGAAACACGGAAGAGAACAAAATTGGAAAATCAGGAGGAGTTGAGAGAGCAAAAGTGATTAAAAATCGAATCACTGCCGCGTCCTGGAGCAACGTTCCCTTCCCAACACGAGGGTAAAGTGAATAATTTTACATCAACTTTACTTGTAGCTTACCTGTAAATTCGTCGGCGGAGAAACTGGACGCCAGAAGGGATGCCAGCATCAACACCAGGAGCATCGCCCGTACCGGGTTGCTTCGGCCGCCTGATGCCATTTCCGCACCGAAAGAAAGGATGACGCGCCAAAGGAAGAAGTAAAAGATCCTGCCCAACGTTGGAGGTCCAACGAAGCACACGGAAGATTCTCGCTCGATGCACACACTCACACACAGACCTAAACACACCTTCCAATCGGTGGAAGAATACACAGAGCCACTCACACGGAGACACGGGGCAGGGCAGGTTTTACTTCCGGGGCCCCCGGTGCGATCCTAGTGTCGCTCGTTTGCAGCACACTTTTCACCTTCGCTTTCTCGCACCTTGCTCGCGATCTTTTCCCTCCTTTACTTTACATTTGCCGGCTGCCCCGGCTGCACTTGCACTCGAACGGAATTCAATTTATCCGGCGTGAACTTTTCTTTACCACCTTTTACTGCTCGCTTTTGTTTGCACTTGCTCGCACTTTTTTCTCTCTCTCTCTCTCTCTCTTGTTGAAACACTGAAGGCACTTTCTTTCGCTTTATATTCCCTTTTGCTTACTTTTTGCTCTTGGTTTTATGTTCTATATTCTGTTATTCTTTGTTTCTTTTTTTGCTTTTCAAACTTTTGCTTACTGGCGTTATCTGTGCAACAAGTTATTTTTCTTTGATTTTACTATTTCTTTTCTTCACTTTAAAGCTTGCTACACTAACGAACCGTCGCGGTTTACCGGCTTGTTCAGTTAGCAACCTTTCTACAAAGTATTGAAAGTAGTTCGCTTATACTGTGCCGTGCTGCCAACCGAAACTAATACACAGCACCCCAGCAAAGAGATACACGCACTGTACAGCAAAAAGGACGTTTGTTTGACGTTGCGGTTTAGTTTTGCGGTACTGCCAAACAAACGCAAACCGGGGTTAGCTAATAATTTGCCTTTTTTTCTGCCTACACTTAATGACACACTTACACAGCGACAAACACACACACACTTACACGGAGATATACGGATACGTACACACACACACACTTCTAAGTGGGATTATATGCACAAAAAACAGATGCGTGTCACATGTACATCACGCCTCGCTGTACGGCGCTACGCTATTGGTGCCGCATCAGCCACCCCGGGCGCGCTTCCTTATTTAATTAAACGATTACAACGTTGGTTTGCTTTCCGTGAGTGTTTGGTTCGTTCGACGCCTACGGTGCTTTAGAACAAATCAAAGTCCTGTAAGTAGAGGGGAGAGAAAGTGCAGAATGAAATTAAATAATTAGAATCGCATTAAGCAAAGCGACTTAAACATCAACGCTTTGCGCAATCATTAAAAGAGAAAAGGGTTTAAAAGGTTAAAACCCTTTCTCCTTCCCTCCGCTGTGTATTTTTTCAGGATAGCTAAATCTGCTCATTTGCGAAAATAATTGCTCCCGGGATGATGAAGGAAAAATTAAAACTGTCTACTGGCGCGGCCTGAAAATCCACCATGCGTGCAAAAGGCGACGAAAAAAGCAGGAAACTTTTTATCATTTCAATCCTCCTTGTAAAACTCCTTTGCAACGCGAGAAAGAGCAGGAGTCGTGTGTATGCGTGTAATTAATCATCCTGACGTTAAGTGTAGCCTGACGCTGCAAAAATTCAAAAAGGCTGACTAAACGCTCCATCAAACTGGGGGAAGGGAAAAAGTGCAACGTTTTTCTAGAAAATCTCAGTAATTCCCTCCCTCCCCCACCCCGTACTGTGCCCTTCTGTACGACGATTAAGGAAGCGTCCCGATAAGAAATGTGACATTTTAATTTCCCTAAGTGACTGCAGCAGATTGCTCTGGAGCGGGGTGGTGCATGACACCGCCCTTTTGTGACATTATTTTCTCATGCCCTTTTTGACCACCCATTTACTGTGAGGCAGGGGGATAAGAGGGGGAGGGGGGGGGGTCACTCATTATGGGAAACGAACTGCGCAAGAGGAACTGCGTAAATTAGACTGACCAATTTAATTCCAATTGCATGATGTAAACGGTCCAGAGCCGGGGGAAACGTGCAAGTAATGCTTTTTAAAAAATGCTGAATTGGATCGTTTCTCTTCCACTGGCACCTGCTTAATGTAATTGATTGTTCCCTTTTACACACTTCCGTTCATTACTTACTTGCTGTCAAGCAAACTGATCAATCGAAGGCAAAGGTTTGGAACGAGAAAATTACTTCATTTATGAAAAAGAATCAGTTGAACTACCAATATGGCGTCGTTTTTCAGGGATGTTTTTTTAAACTAATTTGCTTTCTGCGGTTTGTTTTATAAACAAACGTGTTGCCACAAAAATCATTGATTTAAAGAAATGTAAAATGTTTGTACTACAGTTAAAACAATATTATTCGTTTAAATTATTTTTGGTGGAGGCTTAAGAAAAAAATGATAATTTATAAAAATATCCAACTATCTTAATGTACAACTAAGCGATTTAAAAATATTACCTTTTTCAACTATTTACTTTTACTTGTTTTTTAAGCCATACAGATTCGTTAATCTAAATATCTTAATCATGCTACCGCATCACATCATATGCCACACGCGAAATAACTGGGCCACACTAAACCCAACCCTCCTGTGTTACTGTCCCCAAAACGGCCTCATTTTTGCATGCTTAACGCATCCCACCCATCGACCGGCACCTAATCACACACATTATAATGATGATGATCATCATCAACATCAAAGCAGCACGTTCGGTGAGACACAAATAGAGAGAGAAAGAGAGGGAGAGAGGGAGTGAGAGAATGCGAATCACCGCTAATTTCCCCGACGCACATCCGGTCGCCGTGTGTATGCGGAGGCACGCAATCGAGCAAAAGAGCGAAAAAAACAACCTAATGTTAGGTGGCCGTCCAAATCGTGCCGATTCTGCCCGAGAACGGAAAAGCATCATTTACTGTGAGGTCTGTGTTGCGTTTTTTTTTGTTTTCGCGACGTCTTTTTTGCTGCTGCTGCTGCTCGCTGTTGATTTAATGTTCGTCCCAGCACGTTTTAGTTCTGCGCGCGCGACTCACTCGCTCGCCCGCCCGTTGGTGGTGGCGGCAACGGCTGCGTTGCGTAAACGGTTCGCGCGCGCTCGAGACGCGCTGTCTGGCGCTGTTTGTGCGCGGCGTGTTCCGTTTTCTAACACGCATGCGGTACGTGAGGGGTGGCTTCTAAAATAGTCGGCACCATCCGATAGAATGTGGCTTGTTGTGTATCTTCTCTATGGTTTTAGCTTCCAGAGAGAGAGAGAGAGAGAAGAGTGTGGAGACAGATGCACTTGATAAAGACGAAAACTGTGCCTACGATAAAGCGCACCAAGGCACACGGGAAACGATTGGAAAATTGCAAAATAAATCTTCAAGCTGTTTTCGACTCAATCAAACCAACGGACAAGGCATTTTCTTCCACAGCGCCTGCACAACACCGCATCGGAAATGGGTTCTGCGGTAAATTGTAGCATCAAATCACACCCTCAGTACAGCGTTCCTCTCGCTCCACATCTCGCACAAAACGTGCCACCTCCATTTGTACGGGGTTGTCGCGATATTAAAATTAAAATTTATGGCTTTTAAATTAGCGAACGTTATAACATTAAGCTTTATATGCGAATTTGCGACGCACATCCCTCGCAGCCCGCGCGTGCTTGTGTTTGCGGGTCTAGCTCGTGTGGTTGCATGCCGACAGCGGAGCGGATTTGTGCCGACCGGAGTAAAAAGGCCGGAAAAGTGGTGTCTGGCATTCGGCTGATGGAGCCGAATGAGGGACACCCGGATGCTGTGATTAAGCCGTTACCGGAGACGGAGCCGGAGCCCCGAGACGTTCAATTTTCTCGCAATGGGATTGAGCGGTGGACACAAGGCTCAAACAGCTCCAGAAGAAAAGAATAGAAAAAAAGCCTGTAAAATAAATCCCCCTCAAAAAAATACTCTAAAACCTCGCTCACTTTAATGACAGCCTAATTAGTGAACGATGTAGTTTATTAGTGGCATAATTTATGGCACCAGCTTCTCAACGATCTGGCTCACTAAACGGACACTTCCCCTTTAGCAGCTAATGAACCGGAAAACACGCGAAACGGGAGAGAGAGAGGCGAAAAAAAAACGTTTCGATTAATCCACCATAAAATCAATTTGTCCCGCCAAACAACGCTTTCGCTAATGATGATGGTTGGTGTGGTCCCGCGAAACGTCTCCCTCGGCGTGTTTCACCGCGAGAGATAAAAATAGACGATGAGAATAAATCTTATCACATTCGTCTTCTGCTCCCTCTGTCTGCACGGACACCAAACACAGAAATGTCGGTTGG
>KB670658.1:57953-100214 GCA_000349105.1 Anopheles epiroticus
TGCGGTACGTGAGGGGTGGCTTCTAAATAGTCGGCACCATCCGATAGAATGTGTCTTGTTGTGTATCTTCTCTATGGTTTTAGCTTCCAGAGAGAGAGAGAGAGAGAAGAGTGTGGAGACAGATGCACTTGATAAAGACGAAAACTGTGCCTACGATAAAGCGCACCAAGGCACACGGGAAACGATTGGAAAATTGCAAAATAAATCTTCAAGCTGTTTTCGACTCAATCAAACCAACGGACAAGGCATTTTCTTCCACAGCGCCTGCACAACACCGCATCGGAAATGGGTTCTGCGGTAAATTGTAGCATCAAATCACACCCTCAGTACAGCGTTCCTCTCGCTCCACATCTCGCACAAAACGTGCCACCTCCATTTGTACGGGGTTGTCGCGATATTAAAATTAAAATTTATGGCTTTTAAATTAGCGAACGTTATAACATTAAGCTTTATATGCGAATTTGCGACGCACATCCCTCGCAGCCCGCGCGTGCTTGTGTTTGCGGGTCTAGCTCGTGTGGTTGCATGCCGACAGCGGAGCGGATTTGTGCCGACCGGAGTAAAAAGGCCGGAAAAGTGGTGTCTGGCATTCGGCTGATGGAGCCGAATGAGGGACACCCGGATGCTGTGATTAAGCCGTTACCGGAGACGGAGCCGGAGCCCCGAGACGTTCAATTTTCTCGCAATGGGATTGAGCGGTGGACACAAGGCTCAAACAGCTCCAGAAGAAAAGAATAGAAAAAAAGCCTGTAAAATAAATCCCCCTCAAAAAAATACTCTAAAACCTCGCTCACTTTAATGACAGCCTAATTAGTGAACGATGTAGTTTATTAGTGGCATAATTTATGGCACCAGCTTCTCAACGATCTGGCTCACTAAACGGACACTTCCCCTTTAGCAGCTAATGAACCGGAAAACACGCGAAACGGGAGAGAGAGAGGCGAAAAAAAAACGTTTCGATTAATCCACCATAAAATCAATTTGTCCCGCCAAACAACGCTTTCGCTAATGATGATGGTTGGTGTGGTCCCGCGAAACGTCTCCCTCGGCGTGTTTCACCGCGAGAGATAAAAATAGACGATGAGAATAAATCTTATCACATTCGTCTTCTGCTCCCTCTGTCTGCACGGACACCAAACACAGAAATGTCGGTTGGAGGGGGGGGGGGTGTATTTAAAAGAGCACGCCACGGCCTAATTATGAGTTTGATCGTTCGGCTTGTCAAACAACGGATTACAACGCGCGGACCCAGTGGGACGAGGTGTGGACGGGTGATACATATTTTTAAGGTCGAGATGACGAGACGCCCGATGCTTTTTATTTACATCTCGGGGAAGGCCAAGGACATTGGAGGTGTGTATTTCTAGCCGTGTGGATCATATGTTCTTCAAGCACGATTCTAGGGAAGGTGTTTGATTTGTGGAAGTCACTCACTGCGGTAGATTTTTTAACTGCTCCCTTTACGCAAGGTGACACAAACACTGCTCAGTAAATCAATTGTAATGTAACCGCAACGGTCACTGCATTGAAATAGCACCGTAATGACTCTGCGTTTCCCACCGCTCTGTACATGTCGCGATGTTTAAGTTCGCGAACGTATAAATAAAATCAGATCCGTGAATTTTACACTGCACACTGCTTTGGGTTTATGGCGTGAGCCTTTGCACGGCCACGGTATCGGTTTCGCAGCGAGGGAAAGAGCGTTCGATGAAAGATGAGCCTGCGGCACGACGCCAATGTCTTCTGCTACTGCAGCGAACTGAAACCCACCCGCACAGCAGAACCGGCGACGACCACGGTCGTCGTAAAATGCCGCCCGCCAAACGTTCGCCCGTCGCGTGTTGCCAAACGCTTGGAAACCCCCGAAACACCTCGCCCGTGTGAAGCGTAACACCTTTTCTCAGCCGAAACCGTTGCTGTTGCGTGCGCTCCGTTTCACCTTGGCACTTTCGGGTGCGAATGATTAATATAGTTTTATGTGTGCGTCTTTTTTTTTCTCTGCCAACGCGTATCGATAAAACAAGATAGTTGGTGTCATTAAACAGTTGAAGCAAAACGCGATAAAGAGCGCACGAAGTGTGTTGGAAGTACCATCGGAGGACATCACTCACACCGGACGCCTTTTCCACGATTCGTTCGAGGTAGTGAAGCAATCGAACTTCACCCTCTGTATCGTCCTCCGCTTCGACACTGCTCACTGCACGATATTTCCGGATCAAGTCGTGGGGCTGCAGTGTGTTGGCTGGTACAGTCCTATCTAATCTCTATCTACCATTAGCCTACCTATTTCCACTTCCTTATCAAAAGGCAAAGCGCACTACCACACGGTGGGATGTTGAAATGTAGAGCTCCGTAATTGATCTTTAATTGGTTTTAGCCGTTCCCAAGCGTCGGTTCGATATGTGGACCAGCGCAGGTCTACCTGAGTTCCTCTGCAAAGTCACAGGGCACATTGAATGTAGGGCAGCTAGCACACACACACACGCAGACGCACACACACGCACACGGAGAGTGCCGAAAGAAAAACTTGCCCAACAAATGTTTATTGTTTTCGGCTTATCTCGCCGACACGGTCGCACACACCAACAACCACAACATGACGCTCTTTCACATTCGGGAGCCACAGACACGCACGCACAGCGCCGGACACGAGGCTTCTAACAGCCACCCTCGTTGTCAGCCCTTGTTTTCCTCCCCCCAAACGCACTACACACAAAAAAAACTTACATCAACACACGATCTTTCGAACAGCGAAACCACTGCTGTAGGCCACCAGAAAATCTTTTCTGCACACTTTTTGTAGTTTCTTGTTTTTTTTTGCGCAAATCGCGAAGAATTCCGCACTGCTCAGTAGGAGAGCGCGGCCAGCACACGTCCGTTACACGCGAAAGATTTGAAAGTTTTGCGAAACTTGTTTTTTTGTTCTTGTCTCGGGCGGTTCTCTCCCTTCCGACATCCCTTAATGCACCGTGCGTACTGTGCTGCCCGGTCGCGACTGGGGAGGTGAGACCCTCGCGCGAAAGCCAGCTCCGATCGCGTGGTGAGCGAGACGACGAACGGCGCTCCCTTTCGCGCTAGCGGGCAGCAGCGCGAGCGCGCTTCGTACTGTTTGTTGCAGTCGGCTGGGGCACGACACGCAACGCAACGTGTTCGCATGGGGAGGGTTAAGTTTGACACGCATACAAGCGTGCGCACGGGTTCCCCAGTGACGGTGGTGGGGAGCACTATGGGACGTTTGCATGTCGAAAGAATGAGGTGAATATTTTTATTATTATCTTTCCAAATAAATATCTGTAAAGTTTCAAAACAAAAATTCCTTCATTTGAGCTGTTTATTGAATAAATTGGAAAAAATGCTAAATGTCCCTCAAATATTGCCTAATCCATCCAAAACCCATTCAAGTGGCATCACCATCGCAAGCAAATCAAATTACACGCAACTAGACGATGATTTACGAGCCACCATCGGGCACGGTTAATTGGATGAACGGATTTTGTTTGCTTACCGTACCAGCTGAAGTGGTATGAGCACTCGTTCAGCACCGGTGCTGGTAATGCCATTATCTATTGGAATTGTTATACTTCACGGTAAGCGGCTTTAACCGAGCTTAATAATTTTGAACAGCTCTCGAAGCGAGCGGCAATCAATAGCGATTATTAGAAATAGTTTAAGTGCTTTCCTACGGCAGGGGAATCGAAGTATTTTGTGTGAGCGTTGTGTGTTGTGTTAAAATGTTTTTTTTTTGCTATACTTCTGCAAACTTGTCAACCAATATAGGCTAAATGCCCCGTCAAGAGAGTCGCTTACGCATACAAACCCAAGCGGCTTGTTGCATTGAAATGTTGCACAAGGGTGTCCTCTACTACGCTAGCTGAACGAAACCGATCTTGCCGAGTGAATTTATTGCAGCGAAACTTTTCTCACCAATTTGGCTTGCCTTGTTTTTTCTTCGTTAAGTGTTCATTTAATTATTTGTACCTCCTCCTCCTCGAGACACAATTTCTCATTACTGCACTTTGCCCTCACCGTAACTGCATTTCGTTTTCGCGCAAATTGGTTTGCCGAGCTGGGGTAATGCATAAATTGCAGGTACGTGTGGTTTTTGGAAGAAAATTTAACCCCCCACACACCGTCACGTCAGCCTTTCCCTCCACCGTTACCTTTTCGTGTGCACCTATTGGCCTCCTTTCTTGGCAGATATCTACCATTTCCATAATCCCAGCAACCTTAAGTCATGCTTTGACTGTATTCTATTTCTCAACCAACGTGCTGTTCGTGATGAAATGGTTCTGCCGGATTGGGAACTGAAGCACCGCGCTGGGAGACTTTCCACAATGGTGGAAAATCTAATTCCCGATGCAAATTACGCCGTCGGGCGCTCGCATTTCGCCCACGCAGAATGCACATTTTAAGATTCGTGGTTTCGCGGGGCTGTGTTTTTTGAGTAGAAATCTAACAAGAGCACGGTGACTTTAAAGAAAGGAATTTAAATTTTGATCCACAAAAGACTCCATTTGAACCAAGGTTTATTTATCGTTTAAATTGTAGTTTTATTCATCGTTGTTGTGTGGCATTCTGTTCTTTGTGTTAAAGCTATATTAAGTAAATTGTTGAATGCTTTCTGCTGGTAAATAATCCCAAAAGAACAAAAACGACATCCCGTCCATTCTATTCCAATTCCAACGCTCTGCTGCTCGTTTCGTTTTGCGATAAAAACAAGACGAACTTGAGCGTCAATTAATTTTATTAATTTCATCAAGCAATCGCCCAACCTTGGCCCACAGGAAACGCTGGAAAATTAAATTTAATGTCACTTCTAACTTGAATTACTATTGCCTTGCAACGTTCGTCTCCTTTTTGTCCGCTGTTCCTCTGGAGCGTTCGTTCATCTCAAGCAGTTTGCCCCCCGTCCGAGCAAAACTCAAAAAAGTACCGTGTAGCACCAAACCCACGGCTGTCACCGTCGCCAGCAAGTGAGCAAGTGGAAAACTTTTTTGACGGCTTCAAACTTGTTTGCTTCACGCCGCTTCATCCAGCGATTGTGGTGACGGAAGGGGCAGGGCATTAAAAACCGTTCAAGGACATAAACGGTGGCGAGCAAAACGGAGCTGGAAAAGGCAAGGGCATGAGCAAAAAAAAAAAAGGAACAACGATAAGACGGGTTCGGCAAACAATCTTTCAACGCAACCGCAGCGCAGGGTTCGGTCAACTTTTGCGTGGGTCAGCTCTTTTAACGAGGGGAGAAATGGTTTTTCGCTTTTCGTTGTAGCTTTTCATTTTTCACTTTCGATCGGTGTGTTCAGTTATTTGATATTTTTTTTGTACATTATGAGTGGTTTCAAAACTTTCTCTATTCTCAAATACACTTCTCGTGGGACTTTTAATATTTATATTGAAATTTTCTTGGAAATTCCATTTTTGCATCAATGTTTAACCTTCATTCCATTTTCTTTTCCAACTCAAAGCTCACAGAGGAATAATTTGTGTTTTGTTAAAAAAGTGCAATTTTCCCGTACTTTTCGTCCCAGCGAAAAGAAAAAGTATGCAAATTTATGCACAGGTAGCATATTGCGGCGACTGACGGGCAGCAATTTTACGCCATTAGTCGGGGCTCGATAAAAGGTGCTGAATGCGTTGCAATGTTTTTGCACGTAAACTCCGGAGGTGGATGCGTCGGACAATATGCTGATTAAGTGGTAATCAGTCAATCGTGCTAGAATGGTGCAGTCGAGGCAAAGGGAAATGGGGAGAAAATCGGAAAAGCTCTACAGAAAAAAAGGACATTGCCTGCCCACCAACAATAAAGTACACAATTGTCACCGTTCCATTATTTGTTGGGGAAGCAAAACAAAAAAACAAGAGCGTAATGATGCCGCATAAAGTTGCAGTTCGGAAAAGCATTTTAATCAAAATAATGGCCTGGATGGTAATGAAACGAATGGGGACTTCCACTTTACAATGTAAAACACAAAACGTGTATGCACAGTGAAGCAGAAGCATAGTCAATGAGAGAGATTGAAATATTTTAAGCTTTTTTAATTGTAAATATCGCTTCAAACAAGATGGCTTTATTATTTTCGCAGGAGCACAATTTTATAAAGACAAAAGTTTTTTACTTCAATGCATTAAAATTTCCTTATGCAACAGACGGACCCAAATCAACATCATTGGCTTTAATACAAGCAGAACCACTTAATGCTCATTATTTGCGTCCGATCACGTGCTTCATCATGTCTCACTGCTGCTAATGGTGAGACAGACTAAAGACGGCCATCTTAATGACACAATCCTTTAGAATATGTCGACCACACGTTGCTTCAGTCTAGTCACTTCTCCCAGAAAGCTTTTCCCCAATGGCCGCCCATACTGCTGCTGCTGGTGGTGGTGCTTATCATCCTACCCACAATCTAAACGAAATTGTGTGTCGGCAGAAGGAGATAAATCCACTCACCAGAACGGAACCGAAAACACATCCTCTCCTCCCGCATCAAAAACCGTATAAAATGGTCGCAACGATATGGCAAAAGCAGTCTCACTCCATTAGGGCATTTTTCTTGCCACTGGAAAATCTCTCTCACTCGCCTCCGTTTTTGTTTTTTTTTTACAGAGCTCCCGGCCCGGCCAACTCATCGCTCATCGTACCGCATTCATCAACGGACGATAGATGTGGCGAAAAACACTCCTCCGCACTTTAGGCAAAAACAGTGGAAACGTTCAGACGTAGCGTAAAAATTCATCTTTCCCTGCCTTCTGCCCGGTTCGTGTTTCTTCTCCCCATTGTACGAGTGTCCTTTTCGGTTCTGGCTGCTGACCATTCTGGGTTTCACTTTCACACTCCCATTCCTCCCTCCGGTAAAGCAAACGACGGTGTTGTTTTGGAGTTGATAAATGGTTTGAAAATGATTTTCCAGATCCTAACCTTCAGGCCGGGTACAACAAAAGGGGTGTTCGTCTTAGCAATCGCTGTTCTTGAAGACGTTGCTGAAAATGTTAAGCATAATCCTTTCGGAGATGGCAATGAGAGCGAAAAAAAAGCAGCCGGTTCCTCTTTGTATTGATGCTTTTTGGAAAGTTTGCGAAAAGAAAAGCTGCGCAACACACAAACAGTCTTTTCAAATGCGAATAAAAGCCTACAGATATCTTGAAACACGTTGGGCTCTCTTTTTCTCTCGTGCGTCCATTTCGGGACCAGCTTCTAATGATCGACGTGAGATTTTAATGCGATTTCGCACACCCGGCCAAATGAGTCGAAGCCAGAGCGTTCAAAGTGTGAACGAAAGCATCCCTTTTCGCTGAAGGGTGAGCTTTTTCCACGAAAAATAACAAAACCCCTCACAACTACCACAGTGGAAGTCTCCATCTACCCCCTCTCTGCCCATCAATTATAGATGAACTAACGAGCGGTGCGCCATTGGCAAATAAACCGTTTCTGAATTATTGATTTTGACCTGGTCGGTCCAGCGGTGGAGTCTAAAGTCGGCCGACAGGGGATGGGGAGGGGTTGTCGGTTTTGTTTTCATTCTTCCCTTATCGGTGGTTGCGTGTTTTTACTTCCCTTCCCTAGCGTCCTTTTGTTGTTCAAGAAGCTTCAAATCAAAAGCAGGCCCCTTCTCGAGAGAAAAGAAAGAAAAGCTCATCGACAAACAAAACAGCACACACCCGACCGGCGTGCACGATGGTCGCTTTGCGTAAGGAAAAGGGCAGACCCTTTTTCGCCTTCGTTTAGTGTTGTGACGCGAATTTGGAAAAATCCTCCCTCTAAGCCTTTTGGCGGAACGTTTCTCGGTAGTGGCAACAGTCTTCGCACTGTTTTAAAAATTGCTCCCGGTGGTTAGGTGGGTCAACATTACCTAGAATTCGGGGTCCCTTGCACGCTTGTTCCACTTTTCCATGGCTGATTACCGAAGCATTTCATGATTGCCCGCTGGAGAATTGTAAATCACTCCCATGCTGTTTTAAAGCTTACCCGGTTTGCGAAGACTTACTAAAGCACGTGGTCTGTTGCGACGAAAGAAGAGGAGGGATGCTTGCGTAAACGGTGGATTCAACATCAAGGACGTCACTGAATTGAATTTTGGGATTTCTTGCAGGCTTGATGAAAGTTTAATTTCTCGTTACTCTTCTTCTCCTTCCTGTTTGTTTGTTTGGTTGCGTTAGAAAATATTAATCAATTTGAGGGTCACTAGTTTAGAGTTTAAATTCAACACTGCAAGAACTTCTAGAAAAGCTGCATCTGATTGTTTAAATTAAAATAAAGAGGCGGAATAATAATGGCATACTGATGTAATATTCTTGAATTGTCTTCACAATACATTTTTCAGTGGGCGATCCGAATGGGATTCGAACAACGGACTTACGTCTCTTCGTAGCAAGCAACGCCCTTTACCTCACGACCACCAGAGCATTCCCCAATCCATCTGTTAAATCTCCATAAGGTATTTGTACATAAGACAATATTTTCTTCTATTTAGCTAGTTAAATTACTCAATAGAGTACTACACAAAACAAAAGCATCGAACGAGAGTGACTCAAACCATAATTACCTCCTGTTGCAGTGGATCGCTTATTAAACGTTTCATTTTATGGACCAATCTACTAGTCGATTCATATCCACCGATAGACCTGCTTTCCCTGTTCGAGCCAGTCTCAATCAAGGACTGCATTTATCGATACGAACACAGCAGATACTTAAACTCCTACGCCCATTAATACTCCTACCCACCCACATTAAAGCAAACACACCGAACAGCACTGCCTTTCCCGTGCTTCTCCCTTGCGACGCGTGTTTGGTGGGTTTCCTCATCATGCACGTGTGGCTCTTAATTATCACTTTACTTTGCGTTATGATTGTGGAAAGCGACACGACGCTCGGTGTGTGCGTGCCGGTTTTTCGGGCCTGCAAGTGCTTTAATTATTATTATTATTGACATCGCCAGCCCCAAGGCCGCGTCGGTGCCGTGTTTCGGGTTGCCGTTTTAATGTGCTTCGAAAACATTACCATAATAGCGAGGGCTCGTGCGCGCCCAAAAGGCACCGGCTTTCGGGGACGGGGCGGGGTTTTCAGTACTCGTTATGTCACGATAAACATTACCGTTATCAAACATTGATTATTATCGGCGTACGAAGCTCGGAGCAGAAAGGGACACATCAGCATCGATCACTTGGGGGAGAGAGTGGGAGAGTGAGAAAAGTCGAGACGAGGAAGGAAAATCAAACACAGTGTGAAGGCGGAGGTGAAACATTAACACGCGTTGTGTGATGCCCTGTTTAAAGTATCCTGAAACGTCGAAGGAAGCTCTTTATGTTGTGGAGTATATTTCCCCACACAGAAGCACGCAGCATGGCGTGGAAAAACCCGTCACAGCCCACAGTGCTTTTTTCCGGCGCTGCTGCTTTTATCTAGCACAGATGCTATCTGCTCCGTTTGCGCACAGCTGTCCCCGTGGGTTGCCGTTTCCGCTGCTCCGTGGGGAGTTTAGCCAAGCCCAAATTCTGATCGATTTCTGATGAAAGGGTGAGCACAAAAATGGAATTCTTTACAGCGAGAAAGATAGGAGTGAAACCAAACGAGACGGGTTGTGACGTTGGGTTTTGCGGAAACCATGCAAGTAGAAGTCAGCATGCTACATGTTTCGTTAATAATATCCGGCGCCTTCATTAATAATCGGATGATGCTAGACGGTAAATGTTTCTAAATAACCTTATGTGTGCTACGTGGGAAAAAATGTCTTATGCTCATCAAGATGCAATCAACGTGCGGGAAGCGATGGCAACGGCAATGGAGCGACATCATTTTCACATTAGCCAGCATATCTTGGGCATTACTTTTTAAAAGGATCGAAATGAAGCATCGTAGAAGCGATTTAAAGTAAAGTTTATTCGTAGGAAAAGCTGTAGATTAGTTCAACAAAAATTAAACACCCGAAGCCAACAAGAACATTTCATTATGAGAGTTGTAACATAAAATGTAAAAGCACTCGTCATATCACAGAAACTAAAAGACATTTTCCCCTGAACCGAACTCATTCTCCGTAACGAGAATCTTCTGAACATTTTTGACATTTCTTGTGAAAGAAAGCCAATTTCTCTGGCCAATGAGGGGGTATGCATCGAGATGCAAAAGGAAAACAAAAACTTTGTAATCTATTTCACTTCCCAGCAGGGGAAGCCATCCTCCTGCTGGTGGCAACTCATTGCAAAACTTAATCTACTTCCCCCCAAAGTCCCCAAGCATCTCGGTTTGGCTCGTCCCCCTGATTTCTTTTTGCTGCAATCTCGCTCACGTGCGCATCTGCTGCATCTGTTGCCTGCTGGCACTTTGGCAACAGTTGATGTTGATTAGCTGCCGGTTAGTTTTTTCTTGCGCCTTGTTTCGCCCGCATGTAAGATAGCAGCAACATGCTGGTGCTTGCTACTGCAAGTCAATTTTCTTGACAGTCTTGCTGCGTTAATGGGATCCAGGCGGTGTGTGGCCCGACGTCGACTTGAGGCGTTCCATTGCGGTCGGGAAACGTGTAAGGAAACGATGCAAGACAACGATCAAAGTGGGATATGAATAAGATGACCTATGCATGTAGTACTTAAGGATTTCACAAGAAATGCTCCTCATAAAAGCAAAACATATCCAAGAGCAACAGCATGAGCTAAGCGTATACATCAGAATTATTCCAGCTCATCGTGTTATCGAGTCTATGTTACGAGCATATATCTACATACGCCATACGCTTCGTGGAATATCAACGTTTTCCAAGCGATTTAGTGAAAGCTGCCATTGCTGCTGCTGGCAAACTAATTTAAAATTCTCTTTCATTGGTCGCAATACAGCACATCAAAGTCAAACAGTTGTAAACTGCTTGCTGGTGCTGCAAGTGAAGATAAACAACTTAAATCTAAGAAGCACCCTGTCCTGTCTCTGCGACCACTTCCCTTCGTACGGTACAAGGGCATACTTTCCCGCACAAGAGATTAAACTTCACATCCCCTGCGGTTCGGCGAGCGGAAACAGGATCTGAGCTTTCCAGAGCGTCCAAAAAGTCTCCCTCAGGCAAAAGACACACTCACCGGCTAAATGATGAGCGCTGTAGCCACTCGCAAGACGTGCAGACCAACCGGTGGCGAAAGAGGACGAGAACCCACTTGAGCGAACCGACCGAAAACATTATCCCAAGATAAGGACGATTATGACCGGCCCCCGACTTCGTCCCGGTGCCGCGAGGCATCCGCAAACCATAAATCTTGCCCGTAATCGATCAGATCTCACTTAATCGATGGTTCTTTAGGTTTGTCTGCGTTTCTTGAGTCGACCGGGAGCAAGCGCGCGCCTCGTTTTGAGCAGAGTGAGCGGCCCAAGGGCGCAACGGCTGATGATTTGTGGTGTGTCGGGCACGACGGCAAACTTTCTGCCTCGTTTGCTCCTCCAATCTTCTCGCCCGCAAATCTGTCAACTTATTTCAATTTCCTCCCGTGTTTCGATCGATCGGAACCAGCGTACCGAACTCTTGGCTTCGTGCGGATGATGATAGTGTGATGCTCTAAGAGGAGCTTCCAGGGATAAAAGAGCCATAGTTTGCATAAAAGAAATTAATATCGATTGCGAGTGGTGGGTGAGGTTGAAGGTACAGCAAACTAATGTTTGAAGATGTTATTCCCCCTGAAGGGGTAGGACACCTTCCCACTTGCAATGAAAACTTTAAAGCGTCATCAGACGTTGGGGATGTCCAAAAATAACTTTTCCCCCGAAATTGGGTGACCTCTCGAGAAGGACGAAAGTTCCGCAAACACAAACTCAGCAAAACTTTACAACTGACGTCGCATAAAAGTCCCATAAAGTGATCATGAATTTGCCCCCGGAGGGAGCAAACGTGTTCCCGCACTTTAAGAGCCATCCGGTGGCATGCCCTAGAAACTAGGTTCAAATGTTGTTCAGCATCTCAAGATCCATATCTAATCGACCCAAGCAGGGGAGAGTTTTTCTTTCTTGCACTTCACTTCACTGCTCGGCACACCGTTGTGTACAAAAAACTGTTGGTCCCGACAAAAAAGTCAAGATGCCGCCACTTCCGGCGTGAGCTTCATAATAGAGAGGAACCTAATATCTCGGAAGTTTGGGGATTGCCGTCGTGAGAAGTTAGTTTGTTTGGAGGCCACGCTTGCCCCAAAAATAGCTCGAATATTAAAACGGTACACTCATCCTCATCCTGCACTTCCCTGCAGTGGCGGCAAGCATGAAACATGAACTCAGGCAGTGCTGCAGCGCTCTTGCTACAAGGAACTGCCGTCCTATTCTTTGTGGGCTTGTCTGGAAAATGGAAGGAAAAACTGGTGCTATGAATGCAACGCTGCCTAACTGAACCGACATTTTGTGCTCCGTAGGCTTGGAGCGTCTCCTTTTACCGAAGTTGAACCGAGAAATTCTTACCATCAGAGTGTAACACTGAACCTCCCTTCTTCGAAGGAGGAAAAGTAATAGCTTCTGTTTAGGAAAGTGCCTCCGAAAAAATGAAAAGATCCCCTCTCAAACACCCCATAAAGCAAGGAGCAAAAATGCAAAAGTGCTTCTGGACGGCATGGCACATAAAAAATGGCAAACGAAGTGCTGCCAGCCAGCTACTCGTGCTCACGGTCCTCTACGAAGCGCGGTGCAACGGGTCGGCATCAGATTATTAATGCTTCACGAAAAGCTCCATTTTTCTCCTCCCTCCAGCGACCAGTGATGCAACATTGCACTCGAAACGAAGAAAATTCGTCCGGCGCTCCGGCACAATGCATATTTCATCGTAGATCATAATATTTTTGCGAGTTGAACAACAGTCCGGGTTTACTGTACCACACCGTGCCCACCTTCATCATCATAATCATCATCGTGGAAAGACAGAAAGGCAGAGCACGTGCAAGTACTGTAGCAATATTAGGGGCCAATTTATTTTTCCTGCACTCGGCCGGCAAGCCAGCCGGTGGTATCAATTTAGTTTCTCCGGGACGACGAACTGTGACAAACTTTTCGGCACCGGCTATGTCGCCACGGTGTTCGGCAAAGGAATGGACATTGCGCTCGCTAAACAGTTGCGTCCGGCTCAACAGCGATGGTACCCGACATGCCCAATGAAATTAATTAGCGAAAAAGTTTGCTGCTGCAATCTTTCGGGTTTGAGTTGGCGATAGTTGGAGCTTTGAATTGAATTAGCTTGCGAGAACGGCAAGGGGGCCATTTCTTAATTTGCTTTTCCAATTTGGAAATTCTTGGAAATTCATAACCCACATTCGCTATCAATTCACTGTTTAACAACTTACCTGAAAAAGCTTTTTTCTTCTCCTGCCCCGACCAGTAACGATCGATTCTGTAAATGTTTGATGTGATGAAAGAGAGAGAGAGAGAAAGAACAAAATGAGAAGGAATTATTTGTCGAAATTAAACGGAGAACAGTGTCGCACGGGTGAAAAGGACGTGCAAAAATTTAACAAACACACACACACACACACACACTCCATTTTTCGCTTGAATTGGGTGGTAATGAAGTTGGAAGCATTGTCATTGCCAATTCTAGTGGAATCGTTCAACGAACACTTCATTTTCCAACCAATTTCCCTGCAGCTGATCGGATCGGTGAGCGAGTTCAGTAACGTGTTGGATTATTTTGTCAGATTAATTTAAGCTTTGTTTTGGATTTTTTTACGTTTAAAAAAAATCTGGAACTAAGAACAGTTTTGAATTTTAATCAAAAATATTTGAATGAGAAAAATGTTACGATTGTGATTGCAATGCATAAAAAATAAACGAATTTCTTCCTAAACAATTCACCAACGTTTTTCGTTGGATTACGAAATATTTTATGATTTTCATCCAGTTTTAATCTACACTAAAAATTTTATTTTAATATTAAAAAAAAAAATTAAAACCGTGTAATAGGGCCATGAAATCAATTAAAATAAGAAGTAAGAGGGGGTCCTCTTACTGGAAGGAATGGAAAGGGTCTTCCATCAAAGGAGCGAACTTGAAGCAAATGTGCTCTATTCCATTCAGTTATTTAGCTATTCGTTTAAAGCTTTCAATGTTTTTAAAATAAATGGCTTTTAAAAATTAAAAAGTTTTTCAGAGCAGAATGCTCCAACACGCAAATATTATCCCACTTGCTGCTTCAAAATAACTCAAACTCGTTGCCACGAACACAAATCGCTTCCCTCTCTCGATGCATTTACCTTAGACTTTTATTTTTAATCACAAACAATTCCCACTCACCGAAGCTTATTCTCGGCGGTGCCGTATAGTCCTCGTCGAACTCCAGCTCCGTTTTCACGAGATTCTCAATATTGAGCTGACATTCCTGAAGAGCAACAAAAAAAAAAACAAGGTAGACAACAAAGTTAGCACACCGCTCGGCTGCACCTCCACCAACGCGCCCGAAACCTTACCTCCATGTTCTTGAAGTCCCACTTGCTGATCGACTTGCTTTTGCACAGCCGTATCCGGTCCCAGCATTTGCACTTCCGATTGACAATCTCGCAGCCGGGTTCGATCAGCACGGTTTCCGGACAGTCGCTCCCGTCCGGTCGGTCCCCGTCGGCGCTCGTCGGCGGTACGTCTGTGTGAGCGAGCGAAAGAATGGAAATTCATTATAAAGAGAAACAAACAAAGCAACACAAAATGGTTGGTGGCATAAAAATTTGTTGTCTTGCTTCGTTGAAGGCGAGAAAAGCAGAACGCCAGCGGGAAAAAGGGGAAAAGTTTGTTCCGTTCTATCTCTCACACTCTTCACTACCCTCCTCAGTCGCCGGCACAGTTTTCACTCACGAGGTTAGAATGGGCAAACCGATTTAATTGAGGCCCCGAAGGAGTTTTCCTCCTCCCACGAGTGCGAGTGCTAGCTTCACATTTGCCTCTCTAAATAAAAGCAAACTCGTGACGTATTTTGCTGCCACCTTTTGCTTCCGTTTGCAGTGTTTGTTCGCTTCAGCTTCCTTGTGAAATAGTTGCAAACGCATCTCGCATCTTGGCCGTGGAGCCAAACGCGCGGAACGAAAGGTAAACCGGGCAACCTCAAAACGAATAAATTTCCCTTCCTTTTGCGAAAACCTTGCGGAGGAAGGACAGCAGAGCGGAAGTTTTCAAAAGTAAGATTCGTGCAAAATGACATCCTCTTATTTGTGGTCCCACCCCCCGGTTGGCCTCCACTGGCAGGACGCTTAATGAAAGGAAATTGTGACAGGAAGACGGGAAGGGGGAGGGGGAATAGAATGCATTTCGATTTCGGTATGCAAAAAACGGGGAAGAAATGTGCATAAAGTTTATGCAAATCAGTTTCGGAGGAGAGTTTTGCGAGCTGCAAGCGAGCGTTGCGATCCGTTCGATTCCGATGCCGCGCCCCACGGAAGGTCAGGAAAATTAGAGATGGATTGAAAAAGTTGTGCCAGATATGTCGCACAGGGGGGGAGGACTTTCTTAAGCTAGCAATCTATTGTTCTACCGAAAAATGGCAGTAATTTTGTGCTCCGGCGGAAGCGACAGTTTGAGCAACTTTGTCAAGCTCAAATAATACACAAAGCAAGATAAATCCTTATTTGCTTTAGCTTCGAAACCGCCCTGGCACCGGTTCCATTAAGCCATCTGTCGGATGATCCCGGCACTGGTAAGATGAATTGACACACGTTGGTGCACCCCCCCCCCCCGTGTGTTGTTATTGATCGCTAGCAATCAAAATAAATCAATCCAAATAAATCGACCCTCGAGAGAGAGAGAGAGAAATTGTGTGTGTGTGTTTCTGCTTGACTCTCGATTCCGGATGTTTGACTCCGGACGACAATCCACTTCGCCCGTACGACAAATGACACGATATGTACCGCCAGTGGATGGGCAAATATTTACAAGGGGGGGGGGGGAAGGTTTGCAAAATAAAAACACACAACCCTTGTCTCATTGTGCTGGCGTGGGCTCTCGTCCATTCGATTCGGCTCGAGAGTCTGTTTGAGAAGGATCATCATCAAAAATATACCTTTGCCGGGAAGGAAAACAAGCTTTTAGTCCTCCTTGCCTGATTTATTGTGGTGCGGAGGATGAATGGTAACGGAAAAACAATCGCAAACGGCTTGGTATACGAATAAACAATGGAATGAGTCGGTTGGGAAGAAATTCTTAGCAAATAAGGTTCGGTTGACAATTGTGTTTGCGTTAGCTCGGAAAAGGTTCTGGTGCCGGCGTTTCAGATCAGATTGGGGTTTATTTGTGTAACATTTAGAAAATGAAACATTTCGCTCTATTGTGAACTTTGCACTGATTTGCTTCAATTGTATTTTTTTTTGCTTTATTTTTATAGAGACTTTGGCTGCCGGGCTATCATTTGCCTCTTAATTTTATAGTAATTCCATACAATATTGGCCTGTTTTGATTTTTAACCCAGAAAGCTTAAAATTTCAACCTGTCACTTATATGTATTTTCTAGCAGATTTCGAGCAGTTATCGAGCAGTATTGACTTAGGATGTCCACCTAGACAAAGGAGGAGTGGTAGGCTCAGCTGAGGTGAGCGAATGATGTAGAGTAGTCCTTCACTAAGGTTTTGGAGCTAGTGGTGGTAGACCAAAGCCACCAGGTGGATATAGTGTCCGAAAAGTGAAGAACTTGTTTGTTTGGCAATCAGCATCATTCATGAGCACCACTTTATAGGACTTGAAAATTTATTTTTAACAATAGAAATCACTCAAAAACAGTGAGTAATTTAAAACTTAACAATTAAACACAAAGCCTGGAAAATAAGACATAAATTTCACAGCAAATCATCAAGTTTAAAAAGAACAACAAAAAAATAATATCACCATTCTAAATTTATAAAAAAGTAAAAAAGTAAAGAGGACCAAAAAACAAATCTTACAAATAAATAACTGTCATCGAATTTCACGAGAAAGAAGATAATCTGCTTAATAAACGGTCTGCTCAAAACAACAGGTTAGAAAGAGATAGACAACCGCACCATTGTATTGCCGATATCTCGAGCAGTTACTCAATTCTAGTTCTAGCTTGCAGGCTGAAAAAAACCTATGCTGAAACTTTAGTTTGTGTGTGGCTTTGTATGAAGAGTTGACATTATTTCAGCTGCCTCAAGTTGAACTTAATATAAAAAAAACTATTATTTAAATATAAAAGATAAAACATCACATAGTAAGCTTGAGACGTTACAATTTCTGTTATACGGACTTGCTTCATACTAAGAAAACATGTGTATCCTCGCATTTAAACGTATTCTTTCACAAGGTCTCTTCTTCCTTTTATTTTCTCTCTTTCTCTCTCTCTCTTTCCTTCTTTTTCTTTCTCTCTCTCTCTTTCTTTCTGTCTCTCTCTCTCTCTCTTTCTTTCTCTCTCTCTCTCTCTCTCTCTCTTTTTCTCTGTCTCTGGATCTCTGACCTTCAGCGTCATAATATTTCACGAAATTAGAAATTCGTTCCAATTTTTCAATTCATTGATTAAAACTCATAAAAAATGTTCCAAATGAGGTATCTTCAGATAATACCTGAACCAAAGCATTTTTACAAGAAACTCCTCTTAAACTACATTTTAATTTAAAATACACATTATTTGAAGACATATTGTAAAAAGAATTAAAAAGTACTTCCAGCTAAGAAAGTACAGAATTTTCAAGTCAATCTTACTGTGCGAAACCTTTTAATGCAATTGTCTTGTCGTGTGCTGCGTTTGAGAGGATTGTTCTTTACTGTGGAAAATCATGCATAAAACACACTCTGCCAAATGAACAAAAAAAAACCCCCACTCGGTGTACAATTTCCTCCTCTTTTCCCATGCTTTTCCTGCCCGTAATTTGAACCAAAATCAATTTTGCCTGCAAGAACCGATAAGAGGGAAGATAAAAGTCACCATGCAAAGGTGACACGTAATACCAATCGACAAATTTACCCGTCACGTTCAACTACATCCTTCATTTTGCATTTCCTTTCCTTATCCGGCTTTCACAAAGCCGAAAAGACACACGCACGCGTGCCGTACAAACAATCAACGCTTGTCATCAATCGAAACTTCCACCATCCGGACGGACCGGGTCGGGCAAGATTTCATGCAGTTGCCTTTCTTCAAAGAAGGAAGCAGAAACAGGTTTGAAAACACGAAGCATAATCCGCTACAAATTTGGCATGCGGAAAATTGACGTAGCACACGGGGCGGACGGGTTTTGATTCACAGCGGAGTGTGTTTCGTACGGGCACGAGCCACTCGACTACAGTGCCGATTATTTGTCTGTGCCGGGCGGTTTCTTTCTTACGCTTAGAGCGGTTTCGATCTAATGCAAATTTATAGATCCTTTCCAATTTTACCTTTCGACTCGCTTTTGAGATTTCACCTTCCGCTCCTTCCGGCAGCTCCATTCATTGCCTGCTTCCCTATCGCACACATTCGCTTTATTGCGATGAGCCTATTTCGAGAGTGGCTTTCATCTTTCGGCTTCAGCCTTTTCTAAACGTTTGCAACCCTTTCGGCCATAGCCGGCGCTCGTTGGTAGGACGCAACCGTCTCAAAACCATTATGTCGAGCTCCATTTTCTTTACTCAATTTGTGGCAAACGAACGTGGCGAAACAGCAGACTTTTCGTATTGGAGAAAAATAAAGTGAGAAGATGGTGGGAGCAGAAAATATGTAAACGATGATGAAAAATCACCCAATCAAAGGATATACTCCCTCTTTTTCTCTGCGGCGCGATAAAGTGGAAACGCCCCGGACCGGTGCAACGATGCGTAAGATAAAGTTTCATGGTTGGGATGGAATTTTCTACGCATGGAAACAGTGTGTAGTTTCACGGCACAGAGCCTTTTTCTGGAGTATCCTTTTGTGGACTAATTTGACACCAACGGAACATAATGCTGTCTATTTTTATACGTAATTGAACACAATTTTTAAACTGTGTTTTTTTTACTGTATTCATAAAAACATAATTGTCTAGAGTATTTTTAAATTGTTGTTAACATGTTTCTAAAAATAATTCATAAAAATGAGAAATAATAAAAAATATGTTAATTTAAAAAAATGATAAATAAAATATTCATGATTCACGAAATTAAATGTATTAATTAAATTAAAATCAACGATGTTCGGACGAATTGTATATTCATCAATCCGCACGTGAATATTATCAATGTTTTCTCTGTAATGAACAAACACCATGCGCTTCCATCCCATTTTTGAGCTCACAATTTTAAAGGAAATTTCCATAAAAATCGCACAAATTCGTCCCACTCGAGCAACGCCTTACAACACACTTCAGCTACCCTAATGCGGCTGGGTATATCCCCACCCTGAGCGGGAGAAAAACGCATGAGATTATGGAAAACTCCAAAAACCCACCGGTTTGGGGTAGAAAATTGAATTGGTTTTTCTGTCCTCGCCGTAGGCTAGCTTGTACCGGGCTTTCGAGTAGCCAACGTGAGGCTTCTGATACGGATCAAGTTAGGTTATGTTATCATGCCGCACATCTGCTGCTGCCACTGCTGCTGCCACTGCTGCTGCCTAAAAAAGCCACCCACTGCCCAACAGCCTCAATCTGATCTAATCTCGATGCAAAGGCTAACTCAATCTGGTACGGATTTCCCTCCCATTCCTTGTTACTGTTAAAATGGAAGCTGTACCAGGTTGGTTGACTTTATTCGATCGTTTAATATACTGTCTAAATTTTAACTGACAAACGAAAGCATACCGCTCCAGCGATGATTTCTTGGAAGTAGAAATGTAAAATTTTACAAAGCTTCTCCCAAAGCTCCTGTGTGTATGCAAATCGGGCGGATTGTCTTATCCATCTCTCCCCCTCTTTGTGAACCTCTTTCCGTTCGGTGTGTGGGTGTGTGTTTGCCACATTTTACATATTCATCCCTTCGATGATTACCTTCTCATCATTCATTCTCCCATGACCGTTTGTAGACAAAAGGGTTCAAATTGGAAATCAAACGATACACAGCGGTGATCGCTTTTGTAGTGCAGTTGACCCGACAAACCACGGGGCTTATGCCGAGCATTTGATTCGATCGTGTGCATACATGAACAGTTAATAAGATCGCCCAAACGCACCCATTCTGTAGCTGAACGACAGGACGCACAAATTGGGTTTCATAGAAGCACACACATACTTGGTCACATACACGTACATGGCTAACAATTTGTATCTTGTGGTTGCAAATATGGTCAAAATCGAAACGCCCTGCAGGCGGATGGAGTTGATTTCATTTTAGCGAAATTCCATTATGTTGGGTCGATGGGCACAGAAAGCCGCCCATTGGTGCACAATCATAGGCTTTAATGTTGTTAATTGATTAGTGCGATTGCTGGGGGTACGATAGTTATTAGGTTTGGCAGCACGAGGCAAAAATCACATCGAAACGCTATTCATTATTAAGTAAGCAGGTGGAATAATGATAAATGTTTTTTAAGACTTTATTAATATTGTTTGTGAATGGAAGATAATTTGAATGGAGTAATTAAATTAAATTAGCTATTTATGTTTTATAATAATTATTAACTAGGGCAATTTATCTGAGCCAAACGGAAAAGACTCTATCAAACTCAATTTAAACCAAAGGAAAACAAAATTCATGCATGAAGGGTTTTTAAAGAAATGTCAATCTGTGTTAAATTTTGGCTTCATTCACTTGAGGCATTGCTGTGAAATCTCGTTGGCCTTGAGGAGTTTTGCAAAGTAACCGTTGCTCGTGCAGCTTTTTTACTATTGCTTTAAATTTTAAATTAAATTTTAGGTTTAAATTTAAATAAAATTTGAAAACAAAAAACTAATTTATGAAAAAGTATGAATGTGCATTCTTTGATTTCTTCAAATTTCTTCCCTTTAATTGTTGGATTTTAAATCCATAAAAAACATCTTCCTTGATTTTATCGAATCTGTTTGAGTTTGAAAAACGTACCATAATACAAAATCAGCAGCAACGAGTGAGACAGATAATTGGCCATACTGGAAAGGAAAAAAAACAAAAATAGGAACAAACTGACAAAAAAAGGAAAACCAAAAACTTAATAAAAAAACAAATAGAACTGTTGATCATAAAAAAAAAACAAACGAAATAATTTCTTCGAGGAAATAAATAAACAAAACTCAAATAAAGCGAAAAACAAAATAAAAAAAAAAAAAACAAAAAGAATTGTTGATCATCAAAAAAAAACACACGTAATAATTTCTTCTGTTTATGTAAGTAATCTGTTTCCCCTAAACGAAGGATAACCCTTCATCCACGTGGTTCGGCACTATACGGGCTTATTATTAAGCCATTTCGGTATGTGTCACCCAACGACCGGTACACCGACCCATTTCGCTGCCAACATGCGGTAACACGTGTCATGTACCGCCCCGTCCATCCTCACCATCCCTACCAGCCCCGAAACGGTTGGGCCAGGAAGCGAGAAAGAACATAATCATAGGCATAATCATAAAAACGGTGTAATCCACCGGCCATCCCGGCGAAGGTATTGTTCCGCAGTTACCGGGGCAGCAGGGTTGCCTGCGCACGGAACACCGCCGCCTTTCTACCGTTCGTGGACAGAAGTCAATTTTCCGTAGGCGGACGAACAGTGGAGCGAAAAAAAAGGCGAAATTGAATGAGCTTTTCTTTCCAACGGTGTCATGCTTAAGACAAAAGCGTCGGTAAAACGAATGACCAGCATATTCCGCACAAGTGAGCTGGAAAGCACAACACAACAGAGGGCGCTGCTGTGGCTACCTTTCGACTCAGCATTCGAGTCGCGAACTCGATTTCCGCGCCCTCACCCCTCTTTTTCCTAGCAGGTGGCAGGGTAGGTGGCGTGTCGATGGAATAAATTTATTCCGGAATCTAATAAATGGTGCTCGACCGCTTCCTCCGAGCAGCCAATGCCCTTCAACACAGAAACGGAAGAGGTGGTGTGGTTTTCCAGCGAAGATTACTATCGTCCCTTGTGTCATCGGTCTCGAGCAACCCGTCTCTCTCTTCACTACCCTCCCGGCGGAAACCGAAAAAACACAAGCAAATGGTGCGAGAGCGTTTTCCTGGAAGGAAGCCGTGAAGAGTAAATAAATGTACAAAACATTGCGTTCTGTGCCGTGCCTTTTTTCTTTCCTCACCGTTGCGAACGGTTTTCACGAAGCCGCCCTCTACAACTGAGGGTTTCCATCGACAGCGTGCCCCGTGCGCTGGGCGGTGGCTGATTCTTAGAGGTGAAATGTGGCAACGGTGCGAAGCCTGATTTCTTTCTCCCGTCGCTGTGTGCGCTTGTGTGCGTCGAATTTTAATGAAAACTTAATATCAAACGGTGAAGCATTTTAGAGCAGCACCAAATCAGCAGCACGGTCCAAAGGGAAGCAAAAAGTGGCTCAACTCGGAGCTAGCTAAAAAAAATGGCAAACTTTCTGCTTTATGGCGATTGAAACGTAATTGAATTTGTGGCAGCTTTATGCACCATTCGGGCTTTAAGTAAAGTTTTATATGTTGCCTTTTTTTTGGTGAAATATAAAAATCAATATTACAAAACACATTGCTGAAGGATTTAGTAGGTAAAGCGAACCCATTAGTACGAATTCTGCGCATTCGTTAGCCTTCAAAATTCACCAGAAAGAAGAATTTTCGTTTTCCAACTCGGTTTTCTCAACGAACAAAAAAAATGCCACATGTCGTCTTTCATATCATTGTAAGCGTTTTTTTTCAGTTAAAATGCAAACAACAGAATAAAGCAAGGCCCGGGAAAATACAACCACGACGTTCCTTTTCCACGACACGGCAGACGGCAGATACACACACTAACAAAAAAAAACCAACAGGTTTTTGCGTCGAATTATTCATGAACAGTAAAAGCTTACCGCGTGGAACGTTCTGTTGCGCCAGCCAGTGTTGCATTCGCTCCACCTCCCTTAAGGTCGATTTGAATTTGTTCATTCCTTTTTTTCTTGCTCCTTTTTTCCCCAATCACAATGCAAATGCAATTCATATGCTTTTCCACTTCAAAGCAACCAAGTCCATTCGGATCAATTCTTTCCATATTGAAAGAGCGTAAAATGGAGTTTTGAGACAAAATAGACTGTGTCAGTATGAAGCCTGACGTAATCCATCTGCAGCCTCCTGTATGTGTTTGATCCTTTTAGCGAGACAGATTATTTATATAAATTACAACGACAACAACGAAGCAAAACAAAAAGGGAGAATTAAAGCTAATTATGCTGCTAATTCTATGCTTTTAAACCACTTTCCCTCCTTTATGCCTTTATTTCACGTGCACCCTTCAACGTGTATGTTCCGGTCATGTGCTGCCTTCACCAGACGAAGTACGACTGTGGAAAAAACGCACACACACAAACATCATTTCTGGTTTTGAAAGGTAATCTTCTGTGCTGTTCTCCTTTACTTTCCAACCAGGCAGAGGCGGCAGTTGGTAACCAAATTCTGACTGTTTTTCTTCGCGTTATTTGCCTACTGCCCACGCACAAAAAACACATCCTCCGATGGCGTGTGGAAGCAGATGCTGAACCCCCTTTTTTATATTAAACCAACTTGAGCGCGTGTGTGAGTGTGGGTGGGTGAGCGTATGCTGGAAAAAGCTTGGCAGGTTGAGTCTTTCTTGTTTATTAGCAGGCAAAAACCAAACAAGAACTGTCGGTTTTTTTTGCTAGCACACATCATTTCACTCGACTTTGCTTCATACTTGTGTTAAGTAAGCTGATTAAAGGAAAATGGAAAATGTTGTGAATGTAGCCAAATTTTCTCTTTTTTAGAATATCACTGTGGCTGTATGTGTATTGCCGTTGGGAGAGTGGGTCCGTTTTTAATAATTTTCTTGCAGTCATGTAGAATTATTTTCATATGGTTTTGTAGTCACTTTAAAAAAAGGCAGCTGTCGTTGCATTGAAATAATGAAAGAATGGACACCTTTTTTCTATTTTTCGTAAAATTAAATATGCCTTCAGTACATAAATATTTAAACTATTTAAAATAAATATATGCATCTAAAAAGAGTAGCAGCGAAAACTTTTTTTCCTTCCTTGTTTTCTCTTGAAAATCAACAAATATCCTCGATGCAGATTGTTGTATGCTTTCCACCACTCCCCTCCCTCCCGTAAAGGTGTTTCATCAGCGTCCCATCGCAACCGATAACAAAACACCACAGAAATCCAATTTCCCAACCCCGTGCTCGGCTACCCCGTGGTCCACTTTGCATTCCCCTTTTGAAAAGTGGCTGCGCTTTTCCCAGAAATATTTTCCCATCCACCGGCAGAAACCTTTCCTTCGTTGTATGAAAACGAAACTGATAGCACACATTTGGAAGGGGCACGGGACAGCAGACAAGCTGCAAATCCTCCCCCCTTGCAGACGTATTCCATACAACCGGGGCAGATAGATTGAGTGGAACAAATTCGGTTCACCGTTTATGCCCGGTGCGATCGATTTTCTTCCGCTTTTCCTTGGATCACGGGCCGATGGGAAATTGTGATATAACAGATCTTCTTGTGGACAGAACAGGGGGCACAATTTATGAAAGCTGTGGGCCAGTGGGAAATTGTGCTCCGAAACTGTGCGAGAAAGAGCGCTCAGTGCAGTGTCCACAACTCTTACTACCAATTTCCAGCGCTTACACCGATCCATTGCAATCACAGGCAGATGGAAATGAGTTACTTTTTTGTCCCACTGTCACGCTAGAGGCTAAAGTAAAGCAAGGAGCAGCAACACAGCGCACCGACAATCGTGCACTATGTACCTGAAGGTTGAGGGGAAAAACCGCACGAGAACAGATAAAATGGGTTAATCTATCCACAAAGACAGTCCGTGGTTTTCCGCCGAGCTTTTCTACCTGGTTTCCATGTTGCGACTGTCCCCTGAAACTGGTGGTTTTGTGATAAATAAAAGCTTTTACACCCGGGGTCACAATGGGTGGTAGAAATAGTGTGCATTGTCTACAAAAACATACCCAAGGAAGCAACCCGAACGCTGGAGTGTAAACGGGAAGAATAATTTGCAACCGGCAGCGTTGGTTCCGGGTTACTTACTTGCTCCGAAGCAACTTAATTTATGTGCCGGCGTTTTTTTTTTTCTATAATAACTATTCCTCTTTTTCAAACGCACATTTCTCTTGCCAGGACGGTTCCACCCTTCACGTGTGCGGACGATTTGCTTACTTTCCATTAGCCATATTCACTTCCCTCGACGCGCCACCCCCAAGCTACAGATGAGATGATGGGAAAACAGTGGTGTTAATGACCGTCAGAGAAGGGGTTACAAATGTGGCACTAGAAGCCGAGAGGGGTTAGTACCGTGCACGTGCCTCAAGTCCTCAGGGTTGTTGCTCTGTGCTGGCTAGGAGGAGGCAGGCGGGTTGTAATTTGTAATGTGATCCTAATGTGTGGCAACATGCAGCCCAGCAACGATGGCGTAATGCATGGAAACTTATCACAAGACACCGGGTCGGGTCATAATCATCAGAATAATGTCCTGACTGTTCGTTGCACCTCTTTCTCCGGTAGGCGACTAGGAGGAGGCGAAACAATATGGTGCATCAAGGGCTCTCACCGTCAATTGTGTGTTTAAATGCAGTAGTTAAGATTCATGTAAATCTTATAAAGACAATTGTTGCCCTTAATCTCGGGCATCATCGAGATTAAGATCAAATTAAGTTCACCTGGTGATCTTTCTCTCTCTCTCTCTCTCACTTCATGCACTTTCCTTCTATTAAGTAACTGTTGATTAATAAACTTCTTTTTTCCGTGGCAACATGGCTCCCTCCGCTGGTTCGCATCGCAGCTGGCTGATGGCGTATCTAGTCAGCGCGCTAAGTCAAGAGCTCTAGCCGTAGCAGACGCCGTGTCCCCGGCACCGGACGGGGAATTACTTTGGAACAGATTTAATTTCATTTTAATTAAATCTCCTCTCAACGAACGGCACCGGACGGAGGGTGAGGACTGTCGCCGTGTCCCTGCTGCTGCCTGTTAGCTGCCTTCGCATTGCCGACGCGATTGATGGTTCTTGGGAGTGGACGGCCACGGTAAAGAACTGTCCGCTTCATTTCTGCCCCGGGGCGATAAAAACTTCCCACAGCGATGTGGAAACACCGGAAGCTAGTCAGGGACGCAGCGGGAGCAATGGCTAATATTTACTCACTTATGCGTTTGTGCTCGTTATCGTCGTTGTGTGTGTGTTTGTGTTATATTTTTCTTCATCTCGTTCAACATTTTTCATAAACACACTGTTTTCAGGGGGTTTTGTTTTGCTCGGTGGATGGATGTCCACAGGATGGTTTGGAAGTCGTTTTGGCAACAGTATTTACTAGTAAATACTTTTCAATTTTTGTAAAGGTCATTCAGTTAATTGAACAGACTGTCCAATTTGTTTTGCTTAGTTATGAATTTAATATGAATTTAAAAATGTATCAGTCTTTGTGTTTTTTCTCACAATCAACCTATACTTTCACAAAAATATCTTTACAGAAAATTTTTATATGAATATTTTCGTCTATAAATCAACTGCATTCAAAAAACATCTCACCAGAAGTAGATATTTATTTATAAAAATGTATATGGACCAAATAGTGTGTTACACCTTGTGAAAAATTGTTGCCAACGAAAAATTTATAACAAAAATTGTCTTATTTAATGATTTCTAGAATCAATTGATTTTTTACTTCATTTGGAGGGATTCCCAACATATTTTCAAATCCATTTTGATCATTTTTAATTAATCTGTTTACACAAATGTATCACTTCTTGTACTTCAAGGCAAAAAAAAACCTAGTGACTTGAACGTAAATATAATAAACCAAGGAAGCTTATCTTCATAATATTTAGAGCAATTGAAAACCTTCTTCAAAAGCGCTCGTAAAACACCTGTAAATTGGTACTGCAGCTGACACACTTTGACGCATTCACTAATCCACTACGAACCTATTAATTACGAGTCTGTTTTACTACCGCTGAAACCCATTTCAAAACTGCGTTAGTCACATTTTAATCGCACCGTTAATCGACAATTTATGAAGTGTAAATGGTAATCGAACCAGGGGTGCCGATGTAATCTCACTAATCGTTATCCTGCCAGCACGTGCCGGTGCACTTTTTTTTGTTCATGTTACAATTTAATCGCCCCTGCAACGCATTTACTCCTCTCCCCCTTGCGCCAGCCCTAACGAGGATCAATTTATGAAGCTCTGACCTTCTGACCTGATGGTTGACAAATTGAACCCCTCGCACTGTTCCACACTGTTCGCATAACTCACGCTTTTGATTACACGCTCTACACTCCCGCTCCTCATTTACGCCCCAAAAAGTACACCTTCTCGCTCGATAATGGTCGTTTGTAAAAGTTGGTGCGTGCACATCGTGCGAACACTGCCCAGTACTTACCCATACACACGCCGGAACCGCCAACCGGTGGCTTGGAAACGCAGCTAAGCGGTGGTTCACACGTACCGGAAAATCCGCCCGGTCCACCGCAAGCTTCACCGAGCGTTCGGGCACACACCTTGCAGCACCTGGGAAGGAAAAACCCCGAAGAGAATGTGAAGGAGAGAGAGATTAATACAAAAAGAGAAAAACAAGTTTAACAATAAAAATGGGAACAGTGAGGGCTGCCATAAGTGCTGTGTAGCTGAGGTCTGCTGGAAACAGTTGCACAATAGCCCAACCTCGCAGATGAATTGTTGAGCAGCGATTCCACTCACAGCAATACATGAAAGTCAACAATTTCCATCAACCAGCCCTCGCCCCTATTTTTGATTATTTCACTCTGCAAAACTGGCATCAAAAGCACGACCATCCACTACAGAGTCGCTACATTAAAACGAGAAATAACTATAGCAATCAGTTTGCTCGCTCCCCTGCTGTTAGCAAACCGCCCAGCATATCGTAAAGGTTCGTGACTTTTTGCCATTCGGTTTTTACGAGCATCGATTTTGGTTTTGCTGCTGCCCCCGGTACCCAGTTTTTTTTTTGCGGTAAAGTGGGATCAAACGTTGAAATGAGTGGAAAACTATTACCACCGCCACAATCACTTGGAACCACCAGGCGTCTCCATGGTTAATTGGCCGCTTTACTACGAATGGCTGCCATTATTCGGTGAAGCCCAAAACCCGGAACAGGTGTACTTGAGTGTTTGAAGTGTGCTTCATTTGATGCTTTATTTTATGCGCCTGCAAGTAGATTAGCTGTGCAGTGACTTGTAAAATCGAAACAATTTACAACACGTTACTGCTGGTGAAAGAAAGAAAATGCTGAAAATTGTCTCTAAAAAGGTCGTTAGGGGAAATTGAATGTAGACTATTATTCACAAACATTCAAGGCCATTTAACACTCCAGTTTCCCCTTTTTTTGAAAACCCCTTCGTTTTGTTTTATTTTATTATTAAACAGTAAAGTAAAAGCAATAGTGCCGAAAAATGCACTGCCAGACAAATGGCCAACAATTACCAGCTGTAGGAGGAAAATTTCACCCCACCCCCCTCCAATCGTCAATCCACAAATGAAGTACAAGCTCTGAACTTTCTGTAGCTACCCATATCCATTAAGAACCTCTTTCCCAACAACATTCGCCCTGCCGGGGTTACATTCGCATACATAAATACAGGCGAAAGGAAAAAAAAAGAATCACACACTCCCAAAACTCCCTGCTGCTGCCAAAAGTTTTTACCGACGATAATCCTTCCGTCCATCGGACCAGGCACGGTGGTCAAGCAGTCAAGTGAGCTGGCTGAGAACGTAAGGACCAAAGTTCTGTGCTGCTGCTTGTCTACCTAAACAACAAGCTATACTCACACGATTTTCGTGTCCTTTTCTTTCCTCCCTTTTCTCAGAGAGAAAGGGAGCGAGGGAGAAGTTTTCACATTCTCCCTTCCACATCGCCACAGACGGGACGGGAGTTTATCAGCAAATAATCAGCACCTTCGCTTTCGGAAAAAAAGGCAAACCGTTGGCAGTAGTGTGCACAGCAGAAACTAAGAATTCATAGTTCATCCCTTGATCGCTCCGGGGCACACACACACATCCTTGCGCATGCAAACTTTAGGGGCAGGTTTGCGTACCGTTGAATATTCATCGCCTGTCGTGATTTTTTCCCACCCACCCTCGTTCTCCTTAGCTTTCTCTCTCTCTCTCTCTACAACCGACAGCAACCGGTATTTGCTTTGCGCCCGGGCTAGTTTTCGGTTAGCTCTTTTGCGAAGTATTATTGACACCCACCGTGAGTACGGGTGTTGAGGGAGATGAGGGGAGCTAGAGGGAAAGAAACTTGCTTCCCAAAAAAAAAGAAAAACGGGAGCAAAAGCATACACATGCACGCGCCCGAATGGAGCAATATTCAGGGGCCACACTTTTGGGTGCCTTTTTTTGGTTAAAAAATGAACAAGCATAACGAAGCAAATGGAAGGCACTCCACTATCCCTTACAACGTGTGAAACGGGTGTTTGCGAAAACAGTGTGACTACAATCGAAACCCAGAAACGGAAAGCCGAAAACTTTGGCCCCCTTCGTTTCGTGTTCCGTTCCATGGTCCACCATTTTGCGATTGGTTTCAAAACGGTAGATCTCGATCAAGGTGTCGGAAAGAGCAACGGATTTGCAACACAGACGTGCGCAAAGAAGAACAACAATGCGGCAACGAAGGCAGCATGAATGGTGAAAAGAAGAACAGCTCCGGTTCGGTTGAGGGTGTCCGCCCATGTGCCCTTTCCGAGACAAAACAGGGGTGGGGAAAAAAAGTCCTACACCTTCCTTTTGCACGATTGTACGTTTTCAGATTGTAGCATGCTAATACGGGCGAAGGAATCACGGGAATTTGCTGTCAAGAGATTTCGTAACAACCGTACAGAGTTGTGGGAGCGAGCGGGAGCAATAACAATGTAACAGCTACTGCTCTTTGAAGCTTTCGAGGTAGTGGATTTGGATTAGTGAAGGGAAAGTTTTTACAGCAAACCCATTTTTGGTGTTAGGAACAACAAGTACGGCGAGAGAAAGGCGTGACCCATTGGGTTGGGTTGGGCTTCACTTAATACCTGGGGGGGTGGGGGGTAGAACTCAATAAATCGCGCTTCGCCTCCGTAGGTAAATTTTTCTCTTTTTTTTTAGAGTCAGAAATTAAATTCTTCCTTTTCTATTGGGCCTTCCTTTACTTTGAAGCCATTTTTCACCCGCAGTGTGTAATTAGCGTACGGAGGTACTTAAGAGGCTACTGACCAGTTTGCACGTGAGTTAAGCACATTGCCACGCCACGTGGCATAACACCATCGATTCGTTTCGCGTCGCGTGATATTGTCCAACCGAGGTAACGACGGGGGAGGAGGGAGGGGGGAAGGGGGTTACGAATTGTATACTGATTTCCGAAATGGGTGCCTCACACGAAGTGACCATAAATTAGCGTTCAAGGTGAGCTTTCGTCCTGTCCATTTCCACCTGCCGGGGTTGGGAAACTCGCCTTAATGGAGAGAGAGAGAGAGAGAGAGAGAGAAGTGAAGGAAGCGGCGGGTGTGTGGTGTTAATTGCACTATTTGGAAGATATAAATTTGAAGCTAAAGCATGGTTTTACGATTCGCTTCGTTTTCCAATGTGTGTGTGTGTGAGTGCGATAAAAGCGGCTAATTTATGGCATGTAGTTGCACGTCAATGAGGTAAGGCAATCCCCATTGCCCGAGTACGACATTTATGAGTGCTGGCGGGCGTTACGGGCTTTTCTGGGCCAGGCATTGGCGTGAGGCTACGGCAACCGGGCGAAGGCAATATTACACCGGCGATCATTATGATGTGGTTTTGTTTGGCAGTAAAACCGGAGGCATTATTACGGTTAGTTTCCAACGGCTTGAAACCGGAGTGTTCAACGTGTAATTTCTTGCCCTAATGGGATATGGTTTCTAAAGGCTATGTTTTATGTCGCCAAATCCAATGAGGAATTCATTCTACAGGATGGGGTGTTTCTGTTCGGGGTTTCGCTTGTTTGCTGTTACCTTTATTGCAAATCAGAGCTGTGAGTGGTCATGCCCATCTGTTTGGTAGACTTAAGTAACTAAGTTGTGAGTTTTTCTGACAATTCTAATGATCTGTCAGAACAGTAATGACACCAGTGTGGCCAGACTCGAAATAAGCAGTCGTTTAAAAACAAAGTTTAATGGCGGACCCTGTAGGAGACTTTAAGGTTCAAGGAATCAACTCCTTTTTTTCTACATATGACTGTAGTTAGTCGAAATCTGAAATAGAAAAAGTAAGCCTTTGAATATGAGAGTTTAGTTTAAAGACTAAATAAACAATGGCAAGTCAGTCAAGCTTATGGTATAGCCGTCTAATCAAAAGCTGTCAAATAGTTGTTATCTAGAACAACATTATGTTTTATTAATATACCTTTAAAAAGTAGTGAAAGTTATTTTGTAACACAAACATCTGTAACATTTAATTTGAGAAAATAAAACACATTGTTATTTTTTTTTCGTAGCCTATAGTAGTCCAAACAAATGATATTTGGGGAATTTTTGTTGTTCAGAGATTTAGTAATTAATTTAATCTCTTTGAAACTTTGAATTACTCTGGTCACCATTACTCTCATTCCAGAAGAATTCTGGATTCTTAAAAAGAAAACACCTTAAGAAACGGACAGTTATGACATGTAACCTTACTTTACCAAAAGTCAAACACAAAATTAAAAAAATAAAACGTTACATGCAGCTCTTCAGACACCTTCATCTTTGACGATACTTTATGCTGCTCGAAACTACGTGGAACCAACTTTCTGGTCAACTTTTCAAACCAAGCAATCGGGAAGCTGTGCGTGCGATAACTTTACACTGTCACAATCTTCTATCACGACGATAGAATAAATGTTTTTTCAGCTTGTCATACCACAATCACGGGAACAAGCGGTCCGTGTGTGGTCTGGGACAACGTTGGTGATAAAAAGGCGAGCGATCATCTAAAGCGTCGTATGTAAATTTCGTCTCGCGCTGTAACTTTGTTCAAGGTTGTTAAGAGCGAGAGACGGATTTCTTTGCGTAAAGAAACGAAAATCAAAAAACTTTTTTCTTCTGCTGGTATGCGTGTGAAGCATAAAACTTCATGTGCTCGACTGTAGATGACATTGGCCGTAACCCACATCATTTACTGGGGATCTTGAACTTGGTTTACATAAACGAAAAATTCATAAATATGTCTCAAAAATAATCACTTCTTTCTCCCTCTCCCTGTCTCTCTAGAAAGAAAGTAACAAATCAACTATCTTATTGGTTTAACCCAAGTGGCAATATAAAACCAATAGCTAATGCTCTTTTAAAACTATTTCAACTTTTCGCTATCAACAACCTTCAGGACAGATGTTACCATCTGCCCCAAGTAAAAAGGGGCCTTTTATCTCACCAATCCCTTTAGGTACGTGCGGAGAATAAATTTATGGATAACCATTGCCTACGGTTTAGTTTATCCGCTGACCATAACTTGTTGCCCTTTAAAAACCGTTTTCCCCTAAAACTGAGTAAAACTTGTTGCAGCTAGCCTTGGTAACCGTTCCAGTTGCTTTTCTCGGGTTAAATGCTTTGCCAATCATAAATTTTATGCTTTAAAACTTCCACTTAATTGGTCGAACATATGATGTCCTACTCTTTTTGAATGTGTAAAATGAGAACCGGACGTTGTTGAGAATCTGTGGGCAAGATCCTTCTATTGCCTGTTCCGCCCACTAACGGTGATAAAATTCAAACAGATGAAAATAGAACCATTTCATGGAACTAATCTAAAGCCCCGAATGTTAATGTCCCACGCCGTAAGGGATGAGGCAACATCCGCCACAGTGTATGGCACTCCAAAAATTGACCCAATTTAAGGCCACTCTCGAGGCTCGTACGTTGAACCTCGGGCTCCAAATCGTACTGCTAGGCAGACCGAGAAAACGTGGATCGATTTTCCCTCGCACCCCCCGTCGTCCTTTATTATCCAATGATGAACCCATCAAACGGAACCGTCCGGCCTCAACCCTTAGGCGTCGACGTCACTTCCCGCTTTGGCGAAGCAAAACGATTGCCGTGGGCGGTGAAAAAAAAACGGCACAAATTGGGAGGGCGTTGTGCACAGCAACAGACAAAAAATGATGGTTAGAAAAGAGCACACCACGGCCAATACTCACTTGCACGGATCCCACACGATGTAGCCCTTGCCCGGGCAGTCCTCCGGCCGTATGATGTCGCACTCGTCCGGATTGCAGACGCACTTGAGGCCGAAAGTTTTCACATTCAGCACCATCAAACAGTAGATGAGCAGCTTAATGCTGAAATTTATCGTCGATATGCTGCCGTTGAGCGCCGGGATGGCCGCTAGAACTTTTCCCATTTTCTCGCCCATCGATTCATGGCATCCCGGTGTACGGGGAAGGGAGGAGCACCGGAGCAAAAAGGGGAAACGGACACAACACACCGCCACCGGACCGTGGTGTCTTTTGTCTTCCTTCTGTGGGAAATTTCACTGCAACACGTTCGCTTTTTAGGGTTTTTTTTTTGTTACACTTTTACACACACTCACCACCGAAGCAGGGAAGCACGAAGAAATTACACCATTTTTTCCACAAAACAACAGGCTTTCGAAGAAAATTTCGTACCGTTGCCAGCACCGAATCCGCTTCCTAATCTACGCGGGATTGTGAGAAAATGCGTGATTCTTCCCTGTTTCTCCCGCTTTAGATTACATTTTTCCACTTCGAAACACTCCGCGGCACGGTGTGTCACTATCGGGAAGACTCTCTTGTACGTTTCCCGAGCTGCCTTTTTTTTTGTTACACACGTACACGGCACATCAGTTTTGATTTTCTCGCTCGGCTTGCTTCGGTTCCAATCTTTTCAGCTGGAAAATGAAATGGAAAAATTTCTAACAAGGCACACCATGACGACTCAAACGAGCCGTTGAAAGGAGGAGGAGAGAGAAAGCGTTGGCGTAAATTACGATTTACCGCCCAAGAACGGTCGACCGGTCGGTGGGGATGCCGCAAAAGGACGCCCACCCATAAACCATTAGGGAAATAAAATAAAATCACCACTGACAGCTCGAGAGATACGTTCCCGTACCGGTACGTTCCCGCTTTTCTTCCCACTCTTCCCAGCCACGTTCTGGTTACTGTTTTGACAGCTAGCACACACTCCGCATCGGGCGCTGATTCGATGATGGTTCCGTATGGTGCATAAAATTTAATTTACGACGGCGTGCCCACCCGACGATGGAGATGACGATTTTCTGCTCAAGTTTTTGCCCCAAGCTTTCAAGCCCTATGCCCACCCCCGGTTTGTTTTGTGTGCGTTATCCGGAAGTGCTTTCCGTTCGTTTCGTTTTAAACATTACTTTGTGTCGATGCAGTTTGGTGTGCCTGTGTGCGGCATCTTTATCGCATTTTCCCATCAGCCCGCAGGCCACCGGAATAATCGTTTTTTGTACGTTAAGCTTTATTATCTTTTAAATGGTCAACGGTTGTCAAGCGGCGTGGCGGATGTCGTTACTTTGTTTCCCGCTGCTCTGTACATTGTATAATTCTCTGGTGCGGAGTGTGCGTGTGAATGGTGAAAAGCATTCCTCTCTCGCTTTTGTGGCTGGTTTGCAGAGGGGAGCCAGTCGAAATTAATCGTTACATTCGCGTGAACAATCCGGGTTCGGCCGGGGGATTAACCTGTTGGAAATATATTGCAAAAAAAAACAGAAACACATACACACACGGTTAGTTGTGGTAATGAAGGGATGCGTGCGTTAACGCATTAAGAGCATAAAGGGTGACGTGAGCTGAGGGGAAAAGGACAGAGGTGTAGGGAAAGTGAAATGAAATTTGAGGAATTTTTCATTACCGGATGACATTTAATTTCATCACAGGCCAAAAACAAAAACACGAAAGCTGCACACGTCATGCAGTAAGCCATGGTTTAATTTAATACACGTCAAGGCTTTGTTAGGGAGTGCGAGAGAGACGGCGAAATGAAAAGGCAAAGAGATGGACCATGTGGATGCATTGTGAGTGATATGATAGGAATGATAATAAATTGTACAGGGTAAAATGATGAACGTTTCGTTTAAGTTGGCAGTTTTCATGAGTCCCAAGTAAGAGCTTTTAATTAAATAGCTAAACTAAAGTGTTTCTAGACAGCAGAATGAAGAATTTCTTCTAGCTTTCTTCACTTGCTTGTAGAATACCATTCCTTCGTGTTTAATTTATTGCAGGGAAAGAATTTAACCAATAAATTGAAAGGCTCATATTTCAGCTCTAAGGATGTTTGTGCATTAATGATCCCCACTGCTAAGTAAAAATCCTTAAAGCAAAGGTGAAGGGACTACACAAAAAAGACGAATGTTGAAAATGATATTAAACCTCAGCTCGGAATGTTGATATTTTGAAGATGCAAGCCATAATAATTCTCCTAAACGAAGATCCTAAATCTTGATGGAACTCCAATACTTCAGAAAACCTAAAATATTGGCTTCTCCGTACCAGATTAACCTTAGATCTCAGGCTTGAAGCAAAGTATTTTATTTTATCTATACATGATGAATGTTACAACATCTCTCGTACGCACCCGTTTCAAACTTGAGTTACCTGAGCCCTTCAACAAAACCCACTCGCATGAACGTCCATCACACCCGCCGCTCGTCAAAAGCCGTGACGTTAAACGACGTGAAAATTCTTCGCCTAATGGTGGCTTCTCAAGCTCTACCCACGCAAAAAAACCCGCTCCGCTAAAGCCGATGCCCTTTCGACCTCGGTAGGTGGGCGGGCGTGTGCGGCATTTGCTGGCATGGTAATTTCTATCCATTTCGCTCGGTACGTCCTTTTCCACTCTCTCGCTCGATACAAAATATGCTCTTCATTGTTGCAGGGCTAGCCAGCAAAAAAAAAAACCCTCTTTGCACCTTAACCACTTGGGCGAACGAGTGGTTTTAATCTCGAACTTGTTTCCGTCCAAGTGCTAACCTTCTGCCCCATTACTTCCCGGGCTCTCTCTTGGAGGGATTCGGATTTTGGCGGTGCTTCATAATCTACGCACACTTCCGGGGATACGGGCAGCATAATTCTCGTAATACACGCGGCTGAAGCTTCAAACAACCGGGTGGCAAAGAAAAGGGGCTTTACGTAGGGTGCGAGCTGTTAACGCCTGACTAGCGTACCTCCAGCGTAGTAGCGCCTGTCCCGGCGAATTGAGTGTTTATGAATAAATAACAAGATTAATAAGGTTTTATTGTCTCTAAATTGGTAATATTGCCGTAACATCCTGCCCGCGCTGATTCTGTTAATACGATGTAGCACGGGCCTGGTGGCCTGGTGTACCGCTCCACCGTATTTTCTTTCCGTTTTTGGCGCCTTTCAACACGGCTTTCCACACGGTAGCAGAACGCTGGCCTCTACAGGAGGCAACCGCCAGCGTCTTGAAGGAGTAGAGTAACGTCCTCCAACAGCGCATAACCTGAAGATTAAGCCGTTTTAGTTGGTTTGAAACTGGATACTAAAGCACAGCCGTGGCAGAGAGAGGAAAAAGGAAATGAGCAGACAACAACGGCAGACAAAAAAACTCCCATCGTAACCAAGTTCATAATTTCAGGATTTTACAGACCCGACACAGTTGGTACAGATTTTGCCTTTCGCTTAGCTCCAGCGTTCGCACCCAACGGCTTACCGTTAATATTTCAAACTCCAAACAAAACTCAACCCCGATCCGGAATCTGGGCACCAAACCCGGTGGTGGGAATTCGCCCATAAACCACACCGAACGGGGAAGCAGAATGCCCTGAATCAGAAAACATGCCCTCATTTCACCTTTTCAGCGTCGGTGCTGGATGGATTGCGTCTGTTGGCTTTTAAATCCAGTTGGTGGGTACTTTCTCGCTCGTTCTTCCCCGTGCCGGGAGGGAAAAGGAAAAGGTCGTTGATATTCTTGGTGCTTGGAGTGCCTTAAAATTGCTGTAATCCTTAAGATCCCGCGCAAGCAAACGACCGCTGGATGAAGGAGCGCAAGTTGTTGGCAGCAACAACAACAACAAAAAAATGTTGTTAGCGTGTATGAAATATGATAACCAGAGGGCTGATTGTGAAAAAGCTCCCACTTTTACCGTTCGGAGGGGAGGACTTTGGGAGAATGAGGCTCTCCCTCTTCCTCCCCATCCTCACGCCCTCAGTTACGCTTAACAAAAGCTCATCCGTTCGTGGGGAATTCTTCTGGAAAAAAAAGAATACAGTGGATGGTCTTTTTAACCTCCCCCAGTTCCAGTCGTCAAACATACACCGTTTTCTCCACAAGGGGCAGGGAGGGACGGGGTGGTTCCGGAAATCAAAAACCAGTGCCGCTACCCGCTGAGCAGGAAGATCGCAGCGAGGCATACAAACGGAAACTGCCACCGGGGGCCGTCCTTATCGGATTACATGCCCTGTCGGGTCTGTCAGCACGCTCCCGGCGCCGGTGGAAAGCGGGGGAAAACCTGGAAATGGCTGCCGGGCGCGACACGCGGACATGGACAGAAAGTTTCCGCGGGCCATAAAACGGCGTAAATAGACGCTTATAAATTATGCTTAATGTGGCCAATTTTTGAGCCGAGCAGGCGTAACAGCTCCACGAGGAGCTGGGGCGAAGACGTCGCACCAATTTGTGGGTGGTTTTCCGAGGGAACAAACCATTCCTGCAGACACGCAGAATGTCACACGGAATCTCCAACGGTGTGCAGCGGTGTGTGTGTGTATTGATTTTTGTTTGCCTCAGTTACGCCAATTTCCGCGCCGGTGTCTGCTTTAAGCTTGCAGCGTGGAGACGGGATGGCGTCGAGAAGGGTCATTTTGTTCGGCCGACAAAGAAATGTGGCAGAAAAGCTTCCGTTCAGGCAGCGGCCTTCTTTCCTCTCAATAGGCGTTCATTTAAGCGATGATTTATCACCGACCCATTACGAATTGCGTGGAAGGCGGCACCGGGTGGCACGAAGTCGGTGAGGCAACTTTTCTCCGGGACAATAATTAGCGATGGAGAAGCGATGAGAAGGAAAATGACCACAATCAGCGTCCTGCTGGTGTGCAGCGATGAGCGAGAAGGGTAATTAAAAAGTGGATATTAAGGCTGCAGACTCTCGGTCGCTGCAATCATGTTTCGAGAGCTGATTTATTCATGATGACGGTACGGTGGCCACGGTTGGCGTTTGTCACCGGTTAAAGCTGGCGATGGTTTTTGTTATTTAAGTGGAGCTTGAGCGGATATGGTGCAGAGTGCGAGCAGTCGTAGAATTTGAAGAATTTGTCCGAGTTTATTGGATTAAAATTGTCTGCGTCCTTTTGGACGTAATCTGAAGGAGAAGCGACCATTTTCATAACTCTTTACGTTTATTATGTTTGACTCATTCCAGATCTGGTGTTGAAGACGCGAGCTATTGAATTCTAGGTGAATTTGTCTGTGTTAATAGGCCTCTAAAACATGTAGTTTGAGCACCTTTAGTCAGCTGGAAATTAAGTTTGATTATATATAGCAAAATCTTGGCTACAATCGGTCTACTTCAGTTCTTAGTGGAAGCATACCTCTTGGAGTCAATAGATTTTAAGATCTATTAGATGAAAAGAATCTTCTTACTCGAAACTATTTCAATTAAAAACAAGTGCTTTCGTAATGATAAAACCAGATTTGAATGAAAAATCTTTCATTTGAAAAGGCAGATGCAGTAAAACCTTGACCATTTTTTTAATCAGGTTTGAGCGACTAGGACGAGAGAGGCAATGAAACCTCTACTAAGCGAATATCTTCTATTTCTACTATTTTTGGTAATTTAAATTTTTTGTTGTGTCGTCGATATAAAATCTTAAATAAGCAAAACCAAAATATATATATCAAACTAAGCTGTGAAACATCTTCTTAACTAGATAATTATGTTTTTAATCGGACTTGTTTTGTAAAGAACAGGTTTTATGCCCACAATTCTTCTCAATTTTTAAGGTTAATTTTTACTTTTAGCTAAGCCATGTTGCAATTCTTATCCACAGGTTTATCAACTTTTTTCTTCAAGCGTGAGGCATTGGAGCAAATCCTCTTATCAAGTGTTTAAATCCTAACAAGATGTTTATAACATTTTTTTTTAGTCGGTGGTAACGGCTAGGCCGTATTGCTGTGTTTATAACACTTAAAACATATTAAAATCGAGGTTGATTTATGAACCTGCATACTTCTTTGAAGCATTCGAAATTTGACTTTTGAGACTAAAACATAACAATATGGAGATTAAAGACAAAAAAAAACACTTTTATCGGCTTGATTTCTTCCTTATTCGGGTTTTTTTCTGTGCTAAGCAACGGCTCAAAGAGCTGTCACTTGATTTACGCTTTGCTCAGCTAAATCATTACTAGCATACGTCTGATATACATCAAAATTGCTTAATATATAGAAAAAGGCTTCATAAAGTTCGTATGTAACACATGAAACACGACCTCAACGCAGCATGGCACCCTACGGCTGGTGCGTAAAGTCATTCCCCTCGATTTGCCATCCGTTACACTGATAGTCAGCAATTCCGCAAATCTACCGATGGGAAACAAATTGATCGGCCGTGTCGTTTTTGTGGACCCGGTCCGAATCGAACCTTCATCGACACGGGACTGCTGCTTCGGGGATCGAATCGGTCGATGGCTCAGAACGATACGTGAGGAAGTAGTTGAAGGTAAAAACACAACCCCACTATCCACCCAGCAAAAGATAACGAACGACATGGTGGATGTTGGAACTGGGTTTACATGGTTCTTTTCTGTGCAGCTACTGCAACCCTCTCAACGCCCGCTTTCATGGGGAAAAATCTGTCCAAAGGTTGGTATCAATGGTGCATGCTTTTGAATCAAATTCTTTAGTTCTATTCCCCCTTGCTTTCTGCACAGCCACTCTCTCCCCTGGAAGAACGAGAAAAACCGAGAATGAGCTTCACGAAGGATCCCAAGGATTTGCAATATCGGAAAATGAACCCAACAAAAAGAAGCCATCCCCTCACACACAAACAAACACAATGGACAGCTTCGTGAGCGTGAGAAATTTCTATCCTCATCATTTGTCATCCATTGTCTATTTGAGGCCCATTCCCACACCACGCCTCTCTCCTCCCCAAGGGAAAAAGATATTTGTCCGGCAATCGGAATCGATTTGTCCGACTCGGGTACGGAGGTCGGGCTTGCGGAGGAGGTCGGGAAATGAGGTTGCGAAATTCGTAGGAGCCTTTTCTCCCGGAGTTCGATCGCTATCGGCCACTGTTTACAAACTAGCAGTAGCTGCTCGTCGTTTGCGTTGGAGTGTGAGGGGATGAGAGGGCAGATAGGACAGCGCGAGAAAGGACGCTTTTCAGCAAACCCGTATTATCCTTTTTCCCACGGTCGGAGCTTCGAAGCCGTTGTGTATCGTAATACAACACCATTCAATCTGCTATCGATCGGCACGGTTCGTTTCGCATTCTGTTAAAGTTTGAGCACTTTCCCGCTTTGTTTCGCCTTTCCTTTCGTGAGCCTTTCCCGTTCCCTTGTAGATAGTGGTGCGATTGCGAGTGAGTCAACTTTAGAAGCTTTCTTTCATCTCTGAAATATAGGAACGGAGGAATCGATTGAAAGCTTCCACTTGCCGCGTACCGTGCAACCGATCGGCCCGAATGTCAGGCAAACCCAAACGAATCGCTTACATTCGTAAACTGTCCTGATTAGTTCCGTTTGAAGTTTTGTTTGCACAGCTACCGCCCTGGTTTTTTCAATTGCTTTCCTGTCCCGCATCCAGCATTTTGCCACTTGTAGCCAATGTTTGATTTGCAATAGTTTTGCCCTTCGGCAACCGACACGTGATCGATCGACTTTCTCCAACTGCAGCGACGAGTATGGCTCCTTTACACAGCCGATATTTCATTTCTTTTATCGCACCCGGTACAAAACTTTCCTTCGCTGCGAAGGTGGAAGGAAGAAGACCGGCTGGTTGGAAGTTTTCTTCGGCGGAATGTGTAACAACCGCCCGAAAGGCAACGGTAGACTCCTGACTTGGTGGTAAGCTACTTGCTGGCTTTGGCTTGTGAGGTGGGCACCCTTCCGGACGTGCGAAGAATTTCACATCCCCAAGAATTCCCGGGCAGATAAAGCCTAAAGCTACGTAGTTTTTGGGATCAGTTGCTGGGGTCGGGCAGTTTGGGGAAGGTTTCGCCAGAGTTATGCAAAAAATTGGACCACACTTTTTTGCTGTCCGTTGCCCTTACATTCTGGCAGTTAGCTTTGCCTCCGTTCGTTGTGTAGGCTGTCGTTACTTTAAGGCTGGATGGCACTGTAATATCAAGTTTTTGTTATATTTTCTCAAGAAGCAAACACTTTCCACCTAACTGTAGTGCTACGCGCCATCTGTTTCATCTTTGTGAAAAATCCGAATTCACTTGAAATCCTGAAGAGATGAAGGTGAAGACAAGTTTCCGATAAATTGTCAATAAGCTGATTGGTTCTAGAGAACGCCCTTTTCATTTGCTTAACAGACATGACGTAAACATAATCCATTTCCAAAAAATCATTTCTGCTCTCCGGGCAGGTTTGGCTGCTTCAACTCAAGTGTGTCCTTGACATTTACTCTATGGTATAGTTTTATAGGCTTTTCTGTGATACAGTGACTTGCGATGTGTCACTCTTTGACTTCACCTCCAGTGGAGTGTAATAAACCATAAAGGTAAAGGTCTGCCCAACTGGACTATCAAAAGAAAGGTCAACCTGCGCAAAGAAAGAAGTATACAGTGAGAAACTAGAAACTACTCATTCTCTGTCCGACACATAAAACCCATCGTCATCATCATCGTCTTCGACAGCATCGTCTTGCACGACCCCATTATCAGGCATCACTGGAGACACTCCCTTCGGAGCCTAAGTAATTACACTTTCATCCGGCGTTATTCGAGAAGCTTCACAGCACCAACCAAACCCACCGTTTCGGACGGTCTCGAGTCTAATGAATTTTTTGCACCGTAACTTTTTTGCTTGTGCCAGTTTTTGTAATCTTTTTCCGCCACTGCTTCATTACATTTTGCAAGATGCCTTCTATTTTCACCTCAAACGGCCAGCCGCATCTTGGAAGAGCGTGACGGGGGGGAAAAAAGCAGTTCACACGCAACAAACTTTCTAGCTGAAGAAGTTTTGTTGTTTCTGATCTTACTGTTTTTTTTTTTTTGCTTTCCTGCTGTTCGCTTCCCTTGGGTTCGTTCGGCTCCCTTCGACCGTTGGATGGTCTGTTCCTTTGCCGCCTGGCAGCGGAATATTAATTAAATGATACTGAAAAACTCTCCATCCTTCTTGCCGGAAGATTGCAGACCGGGG
>KB670658.1:116095-150986 GCA_000349105.1 Anopheles epiroticus
ACACACACACACACACACACACACACACACACACACACACACACCGGCACTATCCACTCTCGCTAAGCCTGGGAACAAAGAAAAATCAAGCCACCGTAATAAAGTGCCAAAAAGGGTTCTTGACGCCACCGACGGAACGGCAAGACCCTTGCACGGGTTCCACTTCACAGTGCTCGCTGTGTCCCAGGCTTGCTGGCATGCTTCCGCTACGGTGGAAAGATCCCAGCTTCAGCCAAAGCATCCACTCACGGTCGGAAAATAGAGGGAAAATAATCACAAACTATTCACCAGTCGTTGCTCACCGGCACCGGCAGACCTTTAATGGAAGGGATTGAGGAGATGATTGAAATGACCGTGATGGGTTGAAACGATGTTACGGTCGCATTTTATTCCGTTTGTGGGGTTGACTTGAAAAATGGATGATGTACGAGCTGAAAGATTTGCTGCCTTGCTTGAAGGGATTACATACTTTGCTACTTTCTATTACAAGACGATGGGCAATTAAGGATCGTTTGGGTCAAAGTGAAACCAATATTGCTGCAGTGGGGTAAGAACATGGAAGATTAATTCGAATGGTTTAAAAAACAAAATATGAAAGAAGGTTTAGTCTTACATTAATTAAAAGAAATAAATTTGAAAAATGAAATATTTCAAATATAAAAAAACTACAAACTATCAAAAAAGAAAATTAGTAAAAACATCCATTCGATGTTTTGAAGAAAATAATACAAAAAAATTAATAGGAGCATCTAGCAGTTTGAACTGTGGTAAAATGGTCTACAGTCGCTATTTTATTCAGAAATCCATGTACTTCATTCATGATGCCCAATTTCACCCAATCGCCTTCACTCTAACAAGCCTTCCATTCCATTAGCGCGGCCATTCCGGCTCTGCAGCCACCGACATTCTATCCCGAGTTAAGTGAATCACTTCATTTCCCCCAATCGGAAACAATAATCATACTCACACAGATATGATGATTGCTGATGGGCATCCGCGTCCCTGTTTTTTCCTTACTCTCCAGTGCAATTTCGCTTGACCCGACCGAACTTCATCAGCAAAACCCATCGCGTAAGGGGGCTTCCACATATATCTAGCAACCCACAAGCACACAAGCACACACATACACATCCAGTTGGTTTTCAGTTCGTACGTGCCCATTTTCCCGCGAACCTGTTGCCACAAACCGAATCAGATACTGACCAGTGCGGGTTTTAGAAGCTCGCGAGAAAATGACTGCTGGTGCTGCTAGTGCTGCTGCTGCTGCTGCTGCTGCTGCTGCGGTCAGCACCAGTCGAATCATGTCGGCCCATTAGGTCTTCAATTACGACGCCCAGTTCATTTTCCTCACCCCTGTCTTGTGCCCCACATTCCTCTCGCCGTATTACAGGCTGCGGGACTCCCTCAGCAGTTGGTTTGGTGCTAGTTGGTCAACAACGCGGAAAATGACTTAACCTACGGGAGTTCGGCTTGGCAACTGGCCACCCAATTCCCCTACCCAACCCCCATTTTCCCGCCCCGAAAGAGGGCAGCTGGCATGTGATGATAGGCTATGGATGCGGCTGATTGCCATTTGTAATCGTAACCACGCCATTTCTGCACGGGTAGATTTCAGTTTCCGTTGCAATTTAATTCAATTGCAGCTTTCTTACCAATCTGCTGCCCACACCGGATGGCGCTGGTGCTGCCGTACCGGCCGCCGATCGTTTCGTTTGTGGTAAAGGTGAAGCGTCAATTTTTTTCTCTCCACCTCATTCCCAATCTCTTCCTTTCTCGCTCCCTTGGTAGGTTTACTTATTTCAGAACAGCTTGCTCCTTCCGTCAGCTCGAGAATGTTTGAAGCGCTTCCACTGGCAGTGAATAGGAAAATAATGTAAACCCGGCACGTGCTTCCGTTATGTGATATTCGAATGACGGGGATATTAAGACGGGGCAGCTTCTGGAAGAAATTATTTCTTAGTAGCAATAAGCTTATAATGGGCTACTAACGCACAGTGAGTTATTTTTATCCTCGTAAAAGAAGGGAGCTACACTTAAGAACTAATTTACTTCGAATGTTTTGCTCGCTACAACACAATGTGTTTTTAAGCTAGAAGAAGGAGAGAATAATATTTAATTTATCACATTGTATTTAATTTTTACTATTTCTCAATAGTCAGCTAAGACACTGTCAAAATTCTTCACATTATTCATTTCATTCTCAGCGTCACAACGTAACAACGCACGGTGATCTGTTTATCAAACTTTCCCCGCTGCCAATTCCACTAAGGCCTAAAACGATCAAAAGAAACCCATAAATAAACGTCTTTTCCCTCCATCCACCGTTGGAACTGGGTAAAAAAGAAACTTTTCTTAAGAACGCTCCAAAATTCAAGCCAAAAATGAAGATAGCAGCTACTTTTCAGAGGCAACTTCAAAGAACTCCCAAGCACGGTATTCACAAGCAAGTGAAGGTAGGAGAGCGATAAAAATGGGATTTCCGTACAACCATACACTGCCCGCAAGCTGATTTGGATTTGAATAGCTCTCTAAGGATGAGGAAAAAGCGTAAAACAAACAAACAGCAACGGATGCAAATATTTGACATACACGCTTTGGCAGAAAATTAACTTTCTAGCTCGCTTGGTCGAATGTTGATAGCAACTTCTGCCTGAGACAGTGTAAATAGAGAAGCAAGAAGCCATGGGAAAGGGAATCGATTGTTTTTTAAAAGCTCTTTAGATGGGTTTGCGTATGTTTTTAATGGAATTTAATGAACTCTAACCCGTACACGCTCGTGTGAAAATGGAACAAAACAACTTACTTTCATGAACCCATTTTTAACAAGTGTCAAACAAGTCGCCCAACAATTGTGTCCATCGGAATGGGGCTCGTTACGACTCCACGCCCAAATTCCACAGCTTTTACGTGTCTCGGTTCTGTTTTTTTTTTGTACCCTTCTTTACACGAACCAGTTACACAACTTTTACACCGCTGGCATTTTCGCTTCTCGGCCAGCTCACGACCAGTCGGAACAATTTGTGGTTTAGTGCGCTACAGTAAGTTGTGCTCCAATTTTGCCGAAAAGGGTTTTTTTTTTGTTAGCCTCTCCGGACAACAACTGCCACTCACTGCCGAACCGAAGGACCGCAAAGTCTGGTCCTCATCACCAAAAAAAAAAAGACACGGGGAAAACTCATCCCCAATACTCAAATCAACCACAAACTAACGAGGCAGAGGAATGGCTGGAAAAACGGTGGTGGAAATAACGCGCCACCACTCGGAAGGAAATACTCGAACCGCGCAACTAACACGTACCCATCATTAGCATAAAACGGTTGCATTCGTATTCCGCACACCGTGGAACGCAAAACTAAATAAATGCGCCACCGAAAAAAATGAACAGTTTTGTTGGAATGTTACAGTTCCTGCCTTTTTTTTTTGCTTTTGGTTGAAGGGATGTTGTTTTTCACTTTCAGCTTGCCAGATTCCAACGGAAAATCCCCATTCTTTTCCCGTTGCCCTGTATCGCAACAATGTACACGTCCGCGTCCGATTACACGGACCTTTTGAAAGTCGGACGGACTCTTTAAAACCACTACCGTGAACGAAACTATGCCATTTTACAAAGCTTCAGCAGAGTGGCGAAGAATGCGCTACAAATTCACAGCCGCACAGTCAAAAGAAGGAACGAAACAAGTACAAACAGTTTTTCCACTTGCACGCCTACAAAAGACCCGTTGAAACCGGAAGCTGTGAAGCATTCCTGGATGCTTATCGGACGATAAGTTTGGTAGGGACGGCAGACACTCGAAAGCCTCCGGAAAGCCTTCCCCGTAAAGCCGAATGATCCGTCACTGGATGGAGAGGGAAAAAACGGTTGTCTGGGTGAAGTCGGAAAGGGTCGTTGCACACAACACTCTGAAGACGGACGAGCCTGGGAAATGTGTCCATCCGTTAGCAATGGAAACCTCAAACGGCTTCCTCCCGAGCACGGCCGTCCTTTCGCACCAGTGGCCAACATTAAAATAATAAACGGAAAGCCATCACCTAACTGCGAGTCGTCCTAGCGCCCTGGCCAAGATTCTTCAACTTTCAAAAGCCAAAAGCAACGGACGAAAAGCAAGACGTCCAGAGAGATGTAACTTCCATCTTCTGCTTCGAAACGGCACTGACGGAGGGAATTGTTTTGTTTCACCGTCCCGCCCAAATGCACATTGCCTGCTGCCCTCGAAAGCTCCGACTTGGGCAGCCCTTTCCCTGTCGCAGACTTCCGCGTTCGGTTGAAGAATTTCGAAATCTTTTTTGAACAAGTCATAGAATCTGTGGCCCCTTTGGCGAGAATCGCCCTCGCCACTCACCACTGGCCTGCGATGGTGTACCATTGTTGAATTGCTTGTGGAAAGTTTTCGTTACTTTTCTTTGTCTCATCTAAGGACATGAACCAGTTGAAGGGGGGGGGGACAACGAAACGGTGGGGGTAGAATAAACGAAACAAGGCATACCGTATGATTTCTCACCACCGTTTCCTGGTGCAGTCGCCGTCCTCAACGTGGAATGAAACTTTTACCACACTTTTAGTTATTATTCTTTCCGACCGGAAGTATGCCGCAACCCTCTGCGACGTCTCCCAGCTCATCCGCGCCGCACACTCTTTCGAGCGGGTTGTAGAAGAGCTCCCATTAGCTTCTCCCATTCTTGAGCTCGTTCATCGTGGTTCGAGCTGTTTTGATGGTGTCTGTGGCACGATGTTTCCTTGGGAAAATAAAACCAGTAAGTGATTCATCGATGCTGAAGGGTACAGCAACTTGTTACCGTGGAAAATGGAAACAAATGCAGCGAAGTGGTTGGTGAAGGAAAAGGAAAGGGAAAGGGGGTGCTGGTTAAACCAACGCTGTGATTTTAATGCAAATAGTTTTGATGAAGAAAATGGGGAAAGAACTATTTCTTAAGGCGATGGAAACGGTTCGCACTGTAATGAATTTATCCTTGACCACTAGAATTTTTTAAATAACTAAAGTGAAGCATATAAGAAGTGGGTGAAATTCTCGAATGGAGAAAGCTTGGTTCTAATAATTCTGTTACATCAGGCAAGCTCAGCTGGTTGACCTAGGACATCTCGAACGACATTTAGATCGTCATAGTAGGATGAAAGGAAAGGATAAAAAGGTTTTAGAATAAGCTCTGTTGATAGTGTCCCAAAGATAACCCCAGAACATATGTTTTTGTTTTGCAAACCGTCTATCTATAGGAAAATTTTGTAGTCACCTTGACTGGTGAAAAGGACAAAACGTTCATGTTTTTGCTCCAACAAATAAATCCAACGAAGATAGCGTACAATTTATGCTTCCATTTCAGATAGGATCTTAATGCAATCCTTGATTTATCCAGAACTCTTTACAGTTGCAATGATACCGAAAATTTTAATCAAGATACAAAGCTGGTACGTAGAATAACCTCGTACCTCGGTTTTTTGGGTACAAACTAAAGGCTATCGAAGAGAAAAATTACTAGGAAACAACAAACAGTCTTTCGAACGAAACAGGCACTCATTCTCGGAAGCTTTTCTAATTCGTTACAAACTCCGAAGATAAGAGAGGAAGTGACGCTAGCAAGAGTGCAGATGCCTCGGAGCAGCCTTCCTACCACAAAAACAAACCGTTCTCGCAGACATCATCAGTATTCCACCGTAGTTACGAAGATAAGCTATATTTACGGTAGGCTAAGCGTTTGTCAATTTCCTTCTCCACATGGTACATTCTCAGGCTGAAGCTTGGGCTTGATCAATCAAGCGACGGTGGGAGGGTGGCTTATTAAGATTTCATTTTGCATGCATATGTGTGGTGCTTCACCGTCTGGACCACCAGCATGCATCCAAGGCACCATCCCCTGGGAGTCGGTATATGGCGTTTGGGTGAAGAGTGATCACTGTCACCTGCACTGCCGATAGAAATCAATGCATCCAGCAGCCCGGGGCACACACACACACAGACGAGATTCAATATGTGCGTTCGATTATGGTTCACAATTACCGAACCGAAGATGATAAACGTCTCCGTGCGTCCGTCGTCGGTCGTCGGTGGCGTCCAAGGACCTCTCAACCGGGCACCTTCATCAACAATGGGGGGTTTATCGTCGTCAAACAACAACTGAACCAGCATGCACCGAAGCATGCTGCTTGCAGGCCATCCCGTCAAACGCCAGCTTCATCAAGAGCTCTGTCAAGGCTCAAGGCCTCCCGTCGGCCTGCCCGGATGTTGGTGGATTTAATGTTTTAGACAATCATATGGCCAAACCTCCCACACTCAGCCCATCCACTTACATCAATATTCATTGTACGGACACTGCGAAATGAACACATCTCTCGAGACTCCCGCATCGTTCGCCCATAATTGAAAGCGCACAAGCAGCAAAGACCTGGGTCAGCGCGCCGACTATGGGCGCGTGGGATGCCATGAATATTCGAACGATATGCCTTCGGTTAACCGAAGCGTAAGAATCCAACAACCCCTCCCAGCAATGTCCCTCCCGTTCCTGCTGCTTTCGGTGTTTGATGGATGATTTCGGGTAAGCCGGGGACTTAATTCTGATTGCACAGATTACGCTACATACCAGTGGGTGTGGTGCCGAACGCACCAGAAGGGTAAGCACAATTGCTTGTTATCCACCATAATGACAGCGCAGTCCGCTTCCAGGCTTCTTGCCGCCACCGAAGAAACCGCCCGGTAAGCCCACGACCGTACATTATAAATCAATAATGCCACAACACCGCACCGGCCGTTGCTGCTACGTGTCCGCGCGCAGGTGTCCGCTCCCAAGCGCCGGCTCGCGCACTAAACCGGAAATCAATTAGTAATTTACTGTTTTCGCGGAATTAAATGGCCAGCCACCGCCACTGCTACTGCTACATTGTTTATCCTTCTTCTCCTCCTCCCCCACGATCTTATCGCATCCTCCTAACACCTCCCTCACCCGCACGCAAGCGTGTCATATGATTAGACAATTAAATTTGTCTTCATTAAGCTGCCAGCCACGCCAAGACGCTCCGGTGAAACGCATTCCCCGAAACCCGTAATCACTTTCCGACCTGCTCCAGAAATCGGTTCCGCGAGGCTTATTTCGATGCCGCGCGTACTGTGCGCCATTTAATAATTAGGTGACAAATTTGACAGCTCGCAACAATTTGATTAGTAAACATAATTTCAAACCGGTGGCCACCATTTCGCTGTCCCGAATCCCGGTTGTCATAAATTATTCGAATTTGTTGTGACATTTGGTTTGCTGCAGAGGCCGGACGCTTATTTATTTAATAAGCATCATCATCGTCGTTGCTGGAGGGATGGGAGGATGCATTTCGTGAGGGGTGCATGTTTGGAGGGCTGACGTTCGTTAACGAGCTCGGCTCAGTCGGCCCATGTCACGAAAAATTGAGAATTCACGTCCGGAACGGATGCGTGCAAGGTGTATGATGGATCTAATTGCAATCGAACACTTGCAAAATGAACGTTTTTGGGGTACGTGACCAAAAAGAGCGTGAGTAATAATGGAGTGAGATAAAGCTTGAGTAAGTTGCATAAAATACAGTAAACAAGCTTTTTTATTGAAAGCCTGTATCGATGTCATATCGGGGAATCACTGCCAAGCGACAAAAGGTTTGTGGTCATATCACACTAATCAGCACATTTTCCCAATTTATTTAAAAAGGGGATTCCCTTTTTCTGACACCTCCATCCATGTTATCTTCCTTCAATCACCTTCATTTCATCATAATCATAAATATTTAAGTCAAAACTCACACATTCCATTCGTCCTTGCTCATCGACTCCATAGTCGCTCCAAAGTAGGGTTATTGTTTTACAGACAAAATTACCATCTCGCTACACAGCTGTTTCCTTATCACCCAAGCCCCGCTACCCGGTATCTTATCAGCTCGCACCTTCTTATGGTGTCACAGGCCTGACACAAAAATCCCCACATTCGGTATGCAAACAGACTGCAGCGGCTCGTCAGCATCTTTCGGGTGAAGGAGAGGGTGTGTACTCGCAAACAGCTGACATGGAAGTCTCTTTTCTCAAATCAAATGTGCCCTGCGCTTTATCGGCGCTTCTAATCGGGGCTTGTGATAAACTCGAGCACCCAGTCCAGACTGCTGGCTGGCTGACGGTTTGTGGTTATGGTTTGTTGACCGAAGAAATTCCAACTTCTCCGGCTGGTGGGGTGTTGGGGAATGTAATTATCTGCCCAAGTGTACAGCACATTCAACCGGTCATTCTGATTGTCCCAGACAAGATGCTGCTCTAATTTCTTTTACCTCACCGTATCGGGCAGATAACACGGGTCGGTAGATGGGCAAGGATTATTAAAACGGCACGCTGGTAGGCAAACAAAAAACAGACCCGAACACGGCACGGTAACCCCCGCGAGAGATAAGCGTAATGGAATGTGCAATGTCAACGAATGGATGGAGCTATGATGAGGCCAGCGACAGCCAACGGCATCAGCGAGATGCGAGGAGGGTTGCTTCAGTGCAGTGATGCGCGAGAGAAAAAGTGGGTTATTTCTTTGTTATTAAAATTAGTTGCAGTTTTCGTTAACCCTCAGAAGGATCATCACGTAAAAAAGTGGAATTCAGGTGTTTGTATTTGATTCGGTTTTTCAAGTTTCATGCAGTTGCAGCACCTGATTTCTTCTGAGAATTCCAAAAATAAATCCACTTTAAGATTGGTTACGGTATCACAGATAGGTTTAAGCTATGGAACATTACTTCTTGAACAATCGCGGGAAAGTTTTTCGGATCGTTAATACAGCTTCAGTTATAATTACCGAGTTTTGTGGATTCCAAAATGTAAGAGAGCTATATTCAAATCGGTTTGCCCTTTTTATAAATTCCGTATGAGTGCCACTGACTCGATTGGCATCTCACGCACTTTTACTCTCCTCTCACGTTCTCACTTCTCACTTAACGAATCGAGCTTTCGTCAAGCTAACTGCCTGTCATTGATGTGTAAACACTTCTTTTATGGACTGGCTGACTATATTCTGTTCTGGAGGTTGTCATGCAAATAACGGGTTTTTTAAATCCGGGGCAACATCTTCACCCGCTCTTTCAAATTCCTTTACTTCTTGGACGACATCAGCATCATCTGTCACCAGAGGAGAGCCTCTCGCGATAGAACTCGCGATAAAACTCGTCTAAGAAGCAAATGAATTAGTTGGCGGCGATGATATTGTGGTGTTATAGGAATACTGCTAAAGAAATTTCACAACTATGTCAATGGTCACACAATGATCACACGTGGACATCACAACTATTTGGAAGACATCATTGAAGGAGTGAGCATCGAGCGTGTGAGCTTTGTACAGGAACTTGGCGTTGTTCTCGACTCTAAACTGTCTTATGATTGACATTCCGACATCGATATTCTTATGTTTGGTACAGCGCGTGTCCAAACACATTGAAGATCTGATATAACTTGAGGCAATTTTATGCTTCATCGTTAGGTTGATCCTGGAAAATACCAGCGTAGTTTGAAAACCACCTAATCAACAACACTCGGATCATCTTAAACAACTCAAAGACATACCAATTATTGCCCAACAGTTTTTCTTAGCTTGGTTGCTATCAGGTAATATCGATTGTCCACCTTTACTCCAGCAGATCGATCTTTATGTCCCATGATTGTCACTGCGTCCTCGACAACTACTCGCAATTTCTAGTCATCGTACAAATTTTGGTTCAGGTGGACCCTTGATAGCCATGTCCAGGACTTTTAATGAAGTGTACACACAGTTCGACTTCTACATCACGTTTAAGCCGTTCAAGGACTGACTTAAGACAAAGCGGTGTGGTTTCACAAGGTCAATAATTGTCCCTTTAATAAATGAGTAATGATTAAAAATCATAATAAAAAACTGATTCTAAATCACTCAAGGAAATCCTGTCTTTTACGAACTCGTTATGTTAAACTGAACCAATATTGGTGAGGTCGAATCACAATTGATGGATGCTGTCGAAAAATGATGCTATCAAGATAATCAAGAAGTTCTATACAGAAATAAAATGTTAAGGTAACGACTCTAAGTAGGAACATTAAGAAACAAACTATCTCTTTCTTTCACAATAGGAAAAAAGGCGATTACCAGAGATAGAACCATTTTAACACTTAACGTTAGATCAGAACAATTAAATAATCTTAAAATCCTTTTCTTTCCAATCGATCCTAATCCAGAAAAAACATCTCGCAAGCTGTCAAATGAACCATCTACAATCAAGATTCCCAAAGGATAAAAAGGATCGGAAACACATAATCAACATTCCCGTTCCCAACCGACGGCGGTGACATGAGTTAACTGCAACGGAGCACGGTTTAGACCAGAGACCATAGCAAAAAAACGGCACAGAAAGACCACGCACCACCAACATGTCTATCGTACATAATCTCTAACCAAACGATCGCTATCACCCTTGTACCAACTTGTACCGCCAACTCACCCCGCTCTCCCGCTTAACCCATGTGTGATTTTGTGGTCGGTGCATCGGAAACTGCATTCCACCGGCGAGGCACAAGCAAAAAGGGCAAAAAGAGATGATGGAAAAAAAGCAAGCGAACCCACATCCACTGAATCAACCCGGCAGGTTGCATTCCCGGACACTCGGATGATATCTCCCCGCGCCCCCTTTCGGCTTCCGGATTGAAGCGACGTGCAGCGAGGACGAACGGGACGGAAGAACCGGGCATCCAGTGATAAATCAGATTACACATTGTAATAAATTCATTTTTACATTCCTACAACGGAATGCACGTGTGTGTGTGTGTGCGAGGGTCCAGGAATGCAGTAGTTTGGCTTGCCGCCGCTAGCAACGGTACCAACGCTTGCCCTGCTCAAAACTCAAAAGAGCGGCGCACCCGACGGGAGGACGGTGCGGTTGGCCACCATGTTCATGGTGGCCACCGAGAATGATGGCAGGAAATGTGAAATATGTGAATGGTTGCTTGCTTTCCTACCCGTTGCTATGGTTTCCGTCCGGCGGTGGCTTTTGCGAGTCGACGATGGCTTCGATTGCTTCCGGTCCCCGGAAGGATGTAGAAATGGGAATTTGTTGGACGGTTTTGATCCGGATGAGATTCGAACGGGTTGACCGATGTGGGGGCGGGCGGGAAGCTTGGGTTACCAGTGTGTGCAGGGCCTTGGTGCAATTGTACACGGTCGATTCGTCGATTTGGATCATCGCCAACACGCCACACGGAGCTTGTTCCACACGTCCATCCTCAGTCCCCGTGGGCAGCTTTGTTCTGTTTGCATTTAGTTGCAACTCCATAGTTGCATTTCTTTTTTACTACAAGACTGTACGCCTAGAAACACATTTTTCCCCCGATGCCCGGAAGGCTTCGGATTTGAGGGCATTTCTCCGTAGCAAATATAAATCCAGCAATTCCCCGGTAGTCGTTCGCAATCATGTGATCGATTGTGGGGAAATCTTTCAATCAGTCACTCGGCTTTCGAGTTCCGCTCAGTCCTGCTTCTGCAGTTGCAGAATGCGTGCAGGAGCAGAATGCGTTACCGATTTCAAACCATAATCAGTTATTTTACGACCGTGTAATAAAGTTCGTTGAATGGTCCCCCTGGTTGTGGGACTTTACGTTTGTGTTGCAGCTTCGACAAAAGGTGAGTTATAAATTCTTACGCAGCGGAAACTTTACCGGGATTGTCAAAATTGACTTTGTTTGCACTGGCCGCTTCTTCCAACCGCCGCTAATGATAATGGGCGAAAGTTGGAAATGGTTTTACAATAATGCTAATCCTTTTGTATCAATCACCAAAGTTGTACTTCTCCTTCAAGATATCACTGAAATATATGATTTCAGTTCATTTGAAGGTCCATGCTATCCTTGCCCTTAGGAATGCCAGCATGATTGAGAAAGAAATGCACAATTCGCTATTGCACGAAAAATGCTCTGTGACAATATTTGTATTTTCTCTCTTTTAAACATTTAATTTTCATAGCATGGTTGGTTCTTGTATATAATTTGTATGATATTGTGGGTGGTTTATTTGTCCCGTCTAACTGACCAACTATCTTTAGTAATAATATATATTTGAGCATGAACTTTACGTTCTCCCTAAAACTCCCACTTCTGTGCTTTTGACAGAATATAATCAATCGAACCTCTTACAGCAAAACAAGTATACTTCTAATTGATTGAGAACTGTGTTTCTGTGCACCTTCATCAAGGAAACATCCTCTGCCTTCAACAGATTGATAAATATCAGAATCAGAAGTAACGCAGTAAGACAAATGAAACCCCTCAACGGTTAATTATGTTTCGCTTGCTTTCTTTTCCCTACAACAATGCCATTCCACTTGCGTGTGCAATCGACCGAGGCTAGCTGGTCAAGCCCTTTCCGAAAGCATAATAAATGTTTTCTCATTTATCGATCCGGACGCGCCACTTAAGAAACCGTTCAATCCTTCAAGCTGAGTTCTGCTCTGCCAATGAAAGATGATGATGGCGGCCTCGGTGGTAGCTTGTGCCATCGAAAACACCACTGGAGCTATACAAATTGACGTGCAGACATATGCTTGGCTGGATGAGGCACTAGCAGCCGGATGCTTCATGTCTGGCAAGGATTCTAGTTTTTCTTTCGCACATTTGCATAATTTTCCGTTCGCTTGGAGAAATATTTCGAGCAAAAGCAGATTCAAACTTTTTTCATATCAAACGAGCAGATTATCACAGTGTGCGAAGAATAGTGTCTCGCCAATAGAGGGAATTTTTCATGCTCATAGCACTAAACCCATTTTCTCAGAAGTGTTTTCACGTCTGTTCGGTCCACTGCGTTCGCTGCACACGGTTTGTTTGCCGGACGTGTGCATTCGATATGCTGCACAACACATGCAACTCTCATTCCACCCTTCCTTATGATATGGCTGAGATATCATATTTATACCTTCTGCACCGTGGCTGCCGCAGACCACTCCACGGCAGAGCATCGAGTGCCAGCAGCATGATTGCCTATCTTCCAGGCGCAATCGCCCGAAGCGTAACGTGCTCGTGCCGGTACGCACGCACCTGGTCGAAAGCGGGCAAGCATGCATATGTAGGAACGGTTCTCGAATCCATCTCATGCGCCACAGCGTCATCGCTCACAATTTAGTGAAGCGTCTTTTCCCATTCCGTTTGATGCTGGCAGGTACTGTGAGCGGACGCACAAAAAAAAATTGAACGAAAAATTCATCATAAACAACGTACCGGGGCGCGGATACTTTCCCCGGGCCAGTTTCGCATCCTACAGGTGCAGGGTGTTTGCCACTTGTGCCCGTCGTCTCGTCCACTCTCAGCCCCCTGTAAGGCACTTGAAAGTAGACGACAACAAACACGACGCGTGGCAATAAGCGAAGCCAGATGGAGCATCCTTGGAAGCTGGCAACACAGCTCCTGCCGCCAAAACATATGATCGTGAAGTGGAATGCTTGTTGCCCCACGTGCAGGCAGCGATACGCATTCGAACAAGATGGAAAACCTCGCTCCACTTTTTCACATCTCAAAACCACTCATCTTTCTAAGCGTAGCAAGATGTTCCTTTACGATGGGAAAGCCAAAAAAACCTGGGAGTTAGCTTCCGTCTTCCTTCCCGGGCGTCCCACCGGGAGGTTTAAAACAAACACCATAACGGCCACGAAACATAATTGGGAATACTGTCAAATCTGACAGCCCACCGGGGAGCAAGTGGCGAGTGGGATGTAAACAGCACTCGGAAGACTGGGAAGCAATTTGGTCTTTCCCCCGGCCACCAGAGGGCGCGGCTGGCGGGGTGAACAATTTGATTACGTACCCCGTCAGCAGCGAAAGCGGATGGGGGAACGGGGGGGGGGGGAGGAGATTATAATTTTACGCGAATGCTCACGAGTTTGTAATAACTTTTTTTTTATTTCTTGCTCCTGCGCCTGGTACTCCTTCCCGGCTGGAATGAGTTTCTGGGGAGAGATAGCTGCGATGGAAGGGCAAAAAAGAATATGGGCGAGCTTGATAATCCGCCACTGGTGGAGCGCGTCCTTGTTCTTTGCCGTGCGCTTGATAAGCATCATAATAAGCACGTAATCGAGATGACTCTTTCCGCAACTCTCTGGATGACTGTTACGGAAAGGGGCAAGCATAAAAAAAAGGAAAGTTCTTGGTAAGTTGAGTGCGGTACTTGCTCGGAACGGCTAGGAGATAGTGAAAAGGGAAGAAACAAGGCAAAAAAGAGCAATTCTTCTAGTGCCTGAAGTTAGTATACTTGTGAAGGAACTTCTTTAGCACTGCGTTGTTCCATTCTTGTTGAAGTAAAGGTACAAGGGTTCCACAACTCATCTGACTTCAGCCATCCAAGCGGGCTCAAGAGTCGTTATTAATCAATTTTATTACCCATTCCAGCGTCATCATTTTACCCCAAAACTATCTCGCACCTATCCCTGCCTGCCAGCAACCTTACCGTGCGTGATCTGAGCTCCCTTTTTGTTTAGCTTCTTACCCACACGACTGGCGTAGGAAAATGTGCGCCTAGCAAACTGTCACATAAATTTACCGACGGGCCTATCGCGGGCGGACCATCTCGTCGTCGACGACGTTCAATTTTATGCTTCCCTGCCAGCGGAACATGCATGCAAGTCGAGTGACGACTTCCTTCCGGCAAATAGCATAGACTGTCATCTTCGGCCGTAAACCTCTCGTCCCTTCGCCCACCTTCACCTGCCCGCTACCGAAGGGCAGACACGCAAGATGAGCTACGAGCTTATGATTCAATTATGAAGCCGACGTGTCACTGGTGTGGACTTCCGTTTCAATTTTGTGCGTGAGGAGTTGGGGACCGTTTTTTTTTTCTTGCTCCCTGATTTTTCCCTACCTTAAGGCACAAACAAAACAAGCGTCTTCGTTTGCAAAGTTGGCTGATGGTTGTGACAGAAACGGTACATCGTGTGCTTTTCTCTTCTTCCTCTGCTCGCACCATAGCTTTCGGCAGTGCTATCGCTCATTCTACGTGCTGTCACGACCGGACACGACCGGTGTGCACTGTCGGAGAAATGGCCCTCGCTCGATTGCCGCAGTTGTGCGTCTAATTTGCGCCGCAGGGTACTGCCATTTTTCTTCTGCAGTGTTTGTGTACCTTTCTCCACCGCCATTGCATCAGTGTGCACGAGCGCTGAAATTTACTAGGTGCTTAGTAGATTTATTATAACCGAAAAAATTGTTGGAAACATTATTCAAAGTTGTGTTTTCGTAAAAGTTTTGTCTCCACTCCAGTCAGGATGTTGTGACACTTCAAAATTAAAACATTCCGAGAGTTTTATTTTGTTTTGGAACTTCTATAATTGAATAGCTGTACAATCATTAAGAAACATAAATAATTCTTAAAACGCCCAAAAGTATGCAATGCCTTATTAATCCACTTTTAACAACCACCTCGATTTGGTTCACATAATATTGCATAACTTTAGGCAAGTGAAACGAGTCCAGATGTGCAACAGAATGTTATTCGCAGCTATGAGTTGTGTACATAAACAATCAGTCGTTTTATGGAAAATTTAAGGTAAAGAAAAAAGAACCTCAGTGGTAAAGAAATATTTTTAAAATGTTACATCTGCAGCGCCTAATAGTATGCAATATTCTAAAAAACTTGCATTGCATAGTTTCAGGCGCTCGAGAAGACCTAACATGCATTAATGCATTTTTTTCACTATTTTAATTATAATTGATTTAAAAAAAAGCAGTCCATAAAAGCTTTGCTAATCACCGCTAAAGACTTCTAGCAATGTAAGGTAAGAAAATATAATCTTCGCTTGGCAAACGAGCAATAATTAATTGTAAAAACCATAGCATAATTTTAGGAAAGAGTTTGAGACGTGTTTTCGCATGCTTTGAAATATAATTTTAGCTGCCTTTTAAAAATACATTTTTTATACAAAATCAATCAAACAAACAAAACAGCACAGCCAGACTGGAAACAGAAAATTATCCACACATTCTAGTGCCCCTTCAAATACACCTTCAGCTACGGTGGTCGCATCACCGACCCCAGCTGCCATAATCAAAATCTCATCAACTTTTCCCATTCCAACGGTGGTGTTCCGTGTACGGTACGGCCTTTGTAAAACGAAAACAACCAAAAACAAGGCCGAACGAAATTATGCGCTTCCTCTACGCTCAGGCATGCACAGCGAGCGACCGAGAGATTAGGCGGCGTCATTTGTACATTTGCATGGCGAGTTGGTGGAATGTTTGAAGTAATTTTCTACCCCCCCTTCCCCCTCAACCCTCGTACCTTTCCTTCGCATGGCTCCTGGTGAGGAACGGTATTTGACAGGAGTGGAGAACCGAACGTTGAAGATAATCGCAATATTATTCCAGCTGCCAGGTAAATCAAATTAATTTAGTTTTAAACGAATGTCACAACTACATTAGGGCCATCTTTTCCACAAGCCATCTATGAGAGGAATAGATGGGGAACAAGAAAATAGCATCACAAAAGTCGATAAGTGGGTTGAAGCAAAAAGAGACGCGCACAAAACAATGTAAGACGTAGACGCTTTCACATTCTTTTGCTTCGAAATAGCGAGCTCTTCTTAGCAACATTCTAAGCAGCCGCTTCCAGACGTTCGGTATTTAGCGCTTAGAAATGGGATTATGAGTTATAAATGTGTGCGTACTCTTCCTTTCCCTTTTTGGTGGGTTTTCTTTCGCTTCACGGGCTGTCGAAACGAATGATACTGAGTGTATGAATTGACAGAATAAATTTGCATTTTACGGCAAGCGATGAGAAAGGCTTTAAACAGCCTTTTTTTTTTACGAAATATCCCGTTCGCTCGTATGAGGGTAGGTGTGTCAACGCTGCTAGATACATTTTACAGAACAAACTTCCTCAGTTCCCAACACCCCGATTGCCTATCCCTTTCACCCGGCACAAGCTGCTCAATTTATCTTCGCAGCAAGAGGCAAGAGCGATGATAGGAAAAGTTAATCCATTTATTTAATGGACTGCTCGACGAAAGCTTCCTTTTAAATAAAACACGATCCAAGCAAACCGTTCGCTGCCTATCCCGCTGCCAGGTAGCGCTGCCAAATGCCACATATGAGCCTTCGCTTCACTGTTGCATACATTTTTAATATTGACACAGGCGGCACTTCAAACCGTTCGCCCGAAACGGCCGATAATGTGATGAAAAAACGGAAACTTTCGGTAATCAATTTAATTACGAAAGTTTTCGATCGGAAGAAGCCCTGATGGCACAGGTTGTCGTATAGTCAACCCCGAAATAGAACAGGCATGATGAGTGCCTGTATGTGCTGTCATCATTAAGGTCACCCCGTCCTATCCAGATGCATCGCAATCCTCTTGTCGGCAGCGGAAGAAAATCTTATCACTGCATTACCTTCACACACACACACACACACACACACACTCGCGTCTTGTAAGAGAACAAAATCGAATACGCAAACATCAGCAACACCTGCACGGCGGCTTTGAGCAAATGGTTTCATTAATGGGAGGAATAATTATGTCTAAATGAGAAAGTAAACAACATTAAACTGATTTATTTCGGCAGCTTTTGGCTGCATCGGCTGGGGCGCGGTTTCGTCGCGTTGGCAACGGCTGGCAAACGGTAGACAAGCTCGGTCTTCCACAATCTAAGCAGGCAGGCGAAAGATTAATGCTCTTCCCACAGTGCACACGGGCTGACTTTGTGTGTCGTGTCTACGGGGAGGGAGGAAAACCACAAATGAGCTTTACCTTGCGGGAATGAGCAACAGCTTAATGGAAAGGTAATTTAAACAACTTTTCAATCCCATACAAATAGAGTTGATGAGGACATTTTTTGGCGAGGCAAGTAATTCAATCAAATTATTCTCTTTACTTAATGATAATTGTTGCACATTTACGCGCCTAATCAAATGAAAACGTTCGATCGTGTCGAAGAAATGATTAAAGCACTTCACAAGGGAGTGCTGGCAGGATGGCAGGATGTGATTTGTTTCGGTCTTTAGTTTTCAATTTATTATACACTGACCGCTTGCAGCGGTACAGTGTGCAGTTCTCAAGACGATACATCGAAAGTGCAGCTAAATGAAAATAAACCGACCGAGAAGGGAAAACACTCGACCGGGTAGTGTCCAAGGGAGAAGTCCACCGGCTGGAAGAACTAATTAAGACCGGGCATAAACTGGAGCATATGCACTGGTGAAGTACAGAGCTAACACTACAAGTAATTGCCACCATTAGAAGGTTAGAATATTGTCTCGGGTCGGTCTACTTGCCCAGTGAGAAGACTTCTACTTGAAGATTCCAATCGTTCCCCATCAAACGGTGTAATTGAATGGTAGAGGACACTATTGAATGGCTTATTGTAGGAAGGTTTTAGGCTTGCTTTATTTATACGAAGATGAGATGAAATATGTACGGGGAAGTTTAATGCATTTTGAGTTTCTCAAAACTCCTTAAAACATCTAGGATCCTAATGTTACCTTTAAACTTTGCATGTAAACGCTCCGAAGGCAGTATAGACGGATGTTTCCATTTCCTTCTGTAAACTTCTTGTCAACTCCCAACACGCCACTGCTACAAACCGCATTTCAAATTGGGATGTTCGAAACATTTGCTTCAAATACTTCGAACACCACCACCACCAGCGTCAGCATCATCAACATCATCAGCTCTTCGATAAACAGTTCGCTTGCAGTTTAATGCTCTACCACCAACGCCTGCCCAAACAACATCAAACCAACGCCGCACAAGGAACCCACCGAACGATAAATCGTCCATGGCATCTTACTTCCTTTGCATTGCCCCCCCCCTTTCGGCGGATCCAGGCCACCACAAATCGTCCCCCCAAGGCAAGCGCTCCGTTTGGCTTTGGCTACGAACACTAATTAAACCTCTATCGAATTGTTGGAAGCACAACCCACCATGGTAGATAGGGGTAAGGGGTAAGGGGTGTTTCCTGGAGCACCATCCTAGGGACGGGGAGATGATATTTGCGATAATATCCGAATACCTTGCAGGCACTTGGCCCAAACACTTTCCCACTCCCAGCACTCGGTCCGGTCTTCACCTGCGACGATGCTAGAAAGCGCTGGAAAATGGCAAATGTGTTGTAGCTGGGGACGGGCGCTCCGTTTGGGGCAGGGGCACGGGACAGGAAATGACAAAAACGGGGTTTCGGCACTTTCAGACACTTTCTGTGGCAAAGAATGTGCACCTCCCGAGCCCCGATTTGAATGTACACATTAACAGCATTATGTTGGCTGATGACGGGTCGAGCGACAGCCAGCAGAAGTAAGTTCCTTCCTCCTTTTCTGGTGACAGCGCGCGAGGATTGTTTATCTTGTTTGCGATGCAAATGAGTTTGATAATTAAATTCGAACCCTCACCACCGCGCGTCGTCCTGGCACCCTGGCGTTGTCGGAGTTGTATCATTTCGGTTGAGAGTAGGAACACTCCTTTTGTGGGCGCTCTTGGGTCAAAAATGAAAGAGATATTTTTAAAAACTCACTCCAACTTTTCACTCCTCCAACACGTGTCAAACGAGCGGGGTTTTGTGTCTCACTTTCTTTATTATTCATAACGGGATTTAGTACTCCTTCTGACTGCCTTTTGGATTGTGACGGACGTAAATCACATTCCAAAACGAGGTAATCCAATTATTTTCCATACATTTTACATAAACCTTTCCAGCACTCCCCTGTCCTCCTCCTCTGTCAGCAAGGGAGGGAAGCACACATCTCAAGATAAATGCTCCAAATTGACAGCTATTGAAAACATCTCCAATCCAAACCGCTGAAATCCCATCACGTTAAAAGATTCACTGTGCGCCAAAGTAGCTTACATACCTACGTGCGCGACTAACGAGCAACCCGTTTGCGTGTGTGTGTGGTGCTCCTGGAAGTTATTTTTGAACTTTGTGGAAGAAAGAAAAATTACTTTTTTTCCTCTTCGTTTGGGAAGGCACATAAGCTAGCACCCAAAAAGGAACGGCTCAATGGAACAGACATGCATGACTGGGTCAACTGTCGTCGGTGATGGTTTTGGGAAAAAGGGGTTTGGAAGGGTGAACTTGCGCTCACAACGATTTGTGGTGTCGTGCATTACAATTTTCCGCATTCTTCACCAAACATCACCGCGTGACGGAGTGTGTCGGTTGAGCGGTTAACAATTCAACAGCCAGCAAGGAATGTGAGTTTGGAGGCACATAACTGAAGAAGGAATCAATCATTTTTTTAGGAACAACCCTGTAAGGTTGAAGGAGCCAACAAATTTATTCAGTTAGGGTGAGTGTAACAAAAGCATTACTAATAGTGGATGCAAAGAAAATGAATCATTTTGAGATTCTGAAAATGTTCGCCTGCAAAAAGATTTTTGGTTGACTGGTTCAGGATAAACTAAATTAAATAAAGTTCCTCTTTATGCTTCAAAATAGGTAAACATTGATTTTTGCGATAGCAAATTGAACCAATCGAGATGAAAACCATCGTAATCAGCCTAAATTTATGCAAACATTTGCTAGTGCATCTAAATAATAAGCCAAAATCTATTCAGGTACGAACTTTTGGCGCTAGATGTCGCCACTGATTATTAGTACGATTTGTAGTTTACTATCTATTCCACTATTTGATATGAAGGAACATGAAATTAATTATTGTTTTACGTGTCTACTCGCCAACGATTGCATTAAAAAAGGTTACAATATGGAAGCTCAGAATTTTATCTAACTAACATTTATAACATGTCAGAAGGACTAGATGAATTAAGAGTTTGCATAACATTATAGTAGAATGCTCCAGTGTAAGTTATACGACTAATAAATCTTTAATAATTTAAAAACGATGACAATTTCGAAGGCAACAAAGCATTAAAAATAAAACAAATGAAATAAAAACCATAGACAATCATACACTAAATAGTCAACTGGTCAACTAACTAATAATGCTGTTAAATATTCTGTCAATTTTTTAAAATATGCAATTTAAAATTCAGGCAAAACAATTTTTAAGTGCAAAAAACAACACATATACATAAAACTTTCTAGCTTTTATTTCATTCAATTAAGCTCGCCGAGGAACAAGTTTTTACGTACACGCGTCTACGGTGGTAACAACGCTAGATGAGCACCATTTTCATCCATATGAAATGTGTTTCCGAATACTAGGGGATAACTTTGTTATTTTCACTTCAGTGTATGTTCATCCAACACCCCTTCCCCCTTCTTCCCCCTTTCCACCATATCCACCCAAAGTGAATGTTGTTTTATAATTTGGTGCACTCATTGGGCTGACGATCACAGCCACGCCATCCCTATCCATGTGGCGGACTGGAGCGGGCAGAGGCGGGAAGATGGGATGGGTTAAAAACTTTACCACTTGCATTACACTGGCCGGATGTGGGGTGGGTCGGTTGTTTGGCAGTAGGTAGTTCGTTAACACATTTATCCTTTCCTTTTCGCACTTCTGGCGCGGTGGTGGTGGAGTCTTGCCGATGGGATGCACTTGACAGCATTCGTTTCATTTAGATCAACCCTCCCTGTCCACCGTGCCTGTTTAGCACCCCTGGAAGGGTGGACGTACGGAGTCCATCCTCAAAATAAATGCACCTTTGTGCCGCACAAGTATTGTTGCTGCTGCTGCTTCTTTTGAAACACACGAGTGCCAGCATGCCACGGTACGACACAATCTGATAAAGCTAATGTAACACTCTCCAACCTTTATCCCGGACGTGTGTACTGCACAGCGGCAGAGGTTGTCGCCTTCCCAATATTCTTCCCGATTTGGTTACGATTCACTGCCTCCTGCTGGAACAGATTGTTGCAACAGTGACTGTAACATTCGACACATCTCATGGAGGTGGCAAGGAAGAGACATATAATCCCGCTTTATCCAATCACTTTTTCGGAGCGATAGCATCAAAGCGCTCCGGAAGAATAAACGTGGTCCTTCACAGCTCTCGCGCCAGGCGAGCGGAAGGAAGAATGTGTAGTGTGAATTTAAATTACTTCATTAGGAATATATTAAAAACTAATCGAAAACTTTGCTGTCACTTCCTGTCGATGTTCTGTTGGCTAATGTCCGTCGGCAGTGGCATGCCCCGGGAAAATCGGGACACACGGTGTCGCGAGCTAGTTATGTGAAATTGGTGGTTCCTGACGGGCATGAAGTGGCTTCTGCACTTTATCTTCACCGTATGCAGTAGAATGTGTTTCTTTTTTATCGAAATAAATTAAAAGAAACTTCATATCATGTTTCCGTCAGCTTCAAATATAATAAAATAATTTCAAAATCACATTAGATTAAAGGACCTCTACAGTACAGCAACGCCCTTTATTGACTGATATGATTCCTGTCTGGAAGTTCAATTACAATAAATTCAATCGTATTCACCATCATGCTTCCTGCCGGATTAAAACCGATCCATCATTCTCTTTGCAGTAAGTGAATTTCCTACACCTCGTGCACCATAAATTAAAAGGCACGTCGGCTGATAGACACGAGGTTGTCCACAGAATGGCCCGCAGGCAGATAGTGGTACTGCCCGGGGTGATCATGCTTTCATGCCGCATGTACTAATGCCGGACCCTCGTGTATGCCCGCTAACGACCGTCCTGCACAAAACCCACACAGATGAGAAATATCGTATTTACCGTACGGATCAGTGCCGAGAGGTTGTAGCCCGGCGGGATACCACTATCCGGCAGAAGAAGGTGAAATTTATGACGATTGTTATTCACATGTAAAATATTCCTCCCTGCGTACCTCGGTGGAGCCGGGTGCGTGAGGGTGCCACTGGTGGGTGTAGGTATCCCTTCGCATCCCTAAAGGTTGTCTGTTTACACACACACACCGCATCTCGTGTATGTCCAAAAGGTGAAGAGATATCTCTTTACTACAGCACTACACATCTTTACCCCAGGTTAAGTTCAACCAGGTCATAGTGCGTTGTCCTTTATCTGTAGGAACACGAACACTGGACGAAGCACACCAAAAAAAAACGCTAGCTTCTCCTACAGAAAACACGAAGAACACAACGAAGGGAGCACTGATGTCTAGCACGATTTGTAGAACAGATTCTTCTGCTTCACCGATTACGTACTCCAAACGGTAAGCGATCGCATTCTTTAGATTCCAGCATAATTGTAGGATCTTGTAACTATTCCCCTTTTTTTCACTTGCTTGCACCCTTCTTCCTCCAAGGTAAGCGGCTTTCCCTGGTTCTTACATATCCGGCTTCCATCTTCAGTCGTTTGTTCCGGAACGAACAATGGATGATGCAATTCGATGCCTTTTAGACGCTGCCCTACTGACCCCTTTTTTCTTCCCCGAATCTCTCTTCCTCTCTCCCTCATTCTATTTCGTTTGGTTCCTTGAGGAATAGTTTTCGGTTTAGTGTCTTGTAAAAGATACGCTTTCAAGAGCGGTCACAACCTTTCCCTCGGCCTTTGACGTTCCTTTTCTCTGGGGAGTATGTTGCTGCTCTGGTCAACAGCCAGATGGTATCCAATTTTCCAAACCCAACTTAAGGTATGCAAAATGTGCATGTTTGATACATGCTGCCGGTGCAGCGTTTGCTGACCCCTTTCGGCTCAATTACAAGGGCGTATCGATGGAAGCTCTACAAGTACCGGTCGGGTGGAAAAACACGTGAAACTTTCCCGTCCCGCTATCGTTCGACAGCTTTGCGGGAAAGTTTCATCACGTACCGGAGAAAAGTCGTTCCCCGACAAATGAACGAATAAACAAGCGCATGGAGTGACGGTAGGCAAGCCTCAATGTCGCCTGAATGTAGGCAAGCCTCATTACAAAAAACGCTCTCTTCGCTTTCGTCCTCCGGTTGGTTTGCAAAACCGTAATCGCTTGCGGCCCATTATCGTCAACGTGGACCGTTTCTTACAAATTTGCCTTAATCGACCATCCGGAAGCTTTAAATCTCTTCATTCTCGCTTCGGCAAAGTACACCGGTCGCTTCACCGAAACGCAAAGGCAAAGCGATTAACCAGCTCCATTTCGTGGCATTCGTCTAGCATTACAGCGAAAGCGTTTACTCTTTTTGTGTTGGTGTGCAGGGAGAGAGAGAGAGAGAGAGAAATTTACTTAGAAAAGCAACATTAAAACAGCACGGGGAAACAGGGACAATTTCCATCTCATTGTTCACCGCGCTCGCGCTAGTTCCGTGGAATAACAACATTCCCACACATTACAACACACTGTCGAGTGGCTTTCCCCGGTGGTAGCCCAAAACGTTTCGCTACACTTTTGAGCTTTTTTAATTAATTCCGATTAGCGAATGGCACTTGGGCGAGGTTAAGCAGCCACCCGGTTTTGGGCTGGGCACCGGTAATGCACCGCCGACAACGGCGCCTTCCAAGAAGCGCTCGCCTTCGAAAGTCCTCGTCACTACCTTTGCGAGCAGAAGCGAGAGAGGAAGAGAGAGAGAGAGAGGGAACGAACGCGTTGGGTGTAAGCTTGCCGTTACGCGAACCAGCAACAGCTGCACGCGTGTGGCGGAAGTGGAATTAATTTCAAGCTCAAGTATTTTTAATTTGTTGCCTGACTTTTCTACACCGCCGAACGTCGGGCGGACGGAACGGGAAGGACGTATGAGACCACTAAAAGCGGAGGAGCCACAACAGCAGCACCAAGAACAACAACATGGGTAATGAATATTTTAATTATGTTTAGCGATCATTTGCTCGCTCCGGCTCTCTCTCTCCCTTCTCGATCGAAATTCTTTCCAAAACCACCACCAGTGGATGGCTGGGAAATGGAAATAAAAACAAGGCGGGCAGGAGAAAAACGGAAACTGTTACTACATTCTTCGAGCTTCAAGCTTTCTTACCCGTTCCGCCGGGAATCCGGAAACGATCAATCAAACCACGGCAAATGAAGCCATTATGAGTGGTATTAATTTATTTCCGGAAAATTAAATCCTACATTATGAAGAACCGTTCGTTTGCGGAATAGCAACTTAGAGGGAACAACATAACCTTTACAGGAATGGAATGTAATAGCGTTGTTCGTTGAATGATAATTGGAATTTCTTTTCAGAAGTTAACATAGGACTTAACTACTCGCAAAAGCGAGTTGGTTTTAAAAATAAACAATTGTTCCAAGAACACGAGACGCTGCACAAAAACTTACCATTATTTGTCAGCGGTAATGGTCACGTTTCTTGGGGCAACTTTCATCCGAAACCATTTCGTCCGGAAAAAAGTGTGAAGGTACGGTTATGACCAATAAAGAATTTTCTCAATTTCAGTTAAAAACCGCCCGGATGGAGCAGAGCGACCGTCGCGCGCAACGGTGCAGTACCGGTTGTGTCAATATTATTCTTAATTACATGCCCATCCACCATCGGCGCATGATGAAACTTGGCGCCCCGGGTTTTCCGCACCGGCGCTGGCAGAGGACTATTGGCGAAAATTTGCGCGTGTTTCATGGCACGCCCGGGAAGCTTCACTCATCGAAAACAAAAAAAACACCGAACCATCCGCTTCCTCTTGGTGCGTCATCTGTTGCCAATCGGTTTTGCCGGAGCGTACCGAAACACGCTGCCAGTAGCGCGGAAATAGTTTCTGCACTGTCTCTAGCGGAGGTGCTCTCGTGGAGGGAACGCCGAAAACGACAGACGACGGATCTAGCACCGGCACGGTCTGTGTATGATGGGTATAGTTTTTGGGTTGAAAGTTTTACTTTTGATGATTTACAAGCGCGCATGCTTTCAGAGCGCATGGAGCCCGGTTTCGGTTAAATGATTCGTGGCCAGGTTTCCCGAACAGGGTGTTTTAAAGGAAAGTTTGTGAAAAGTAATAAACGTTTTGGAGAGAAATTGAGATGCTGATAAGGGGGGCGGGGGTTCTTTTGGACGTTTTAAGTAGAGGAAGCCTTGTAAGTTATAGCTTTTATGTATAGTCACATAGCATCACGATAAATTCAAGTACAAAGTATAAGAAACGTAATTTATTTTCAAAACCTTGTTATGTTCCTCAAATAATTTTGAAATGGAGCTTTCGTACTTATTTGTAATGTTTTGTTCAAACATGGATACAATAAGCACAAAAGTTTTCCAGTGGACATTTCTGTTAAGTATTTAATATACTAATAAGTATTTTGAACAGGTGCTCGGAACGTGTTTGTATTCTGGTTACGCTCTTAATCGTTAAACTAAACTTAACAAGTGGAAATAAAGTCTCTTGTATCGTTCAAGTTTGGCAGTACATCTGGTGTTCCTTAACAATTCCTCTGCAGCAACCTCGATCTTGTGCTGTTTTTTTTTTTCTATACATGCATGACCTGTGCAGAAGCTAACCCGAGGGATCTTACTTTGTATGCTCTGATAATATTGAACATTTCACAACGTTCAAAGACGCGAACGATTATCAGCACCTTCAACAGATGTTTGACGCGTTCGGAAAATGGTGCAGCAGAAATCGCCTAAGGTCATTGTCAGAAAAAAGTCAAACTATTCAGCCAAGGACGTCATCTAATCCGGTATAATTATGCTTTTGCGAACGTCTTGAACCAGGAGTCCTATTTGGTACAACCAGAGGTAACCAAATATGTGGAGCTTTTCGTTACTCAATGTGCTTGAAGTCCACTCAGTCGACAGTGTCCTCTTACCTCTCAAACAATAGACTTGAAATGTTCTTAGTGAAAATCTGCCTAAAAATTAATGACTCATATCTGTGCTCACAGCAACATTCGGGGCAATACTTGCCAAATAAAAGGACCAGCTCAGCTATCACTCAGCGAGTTTGGTGTATGTCGATGGTTTCAGATGGTACCTGTTAAAATATAATTGGCCAGCATGGCATTGTCGTAATCATCAGTGGAGTCCACGCTCTCTGGACAAAGTCATCAGTGCCATTAAATAGCTGAAATGCCACTGATTGTAAGTATTTCGAACCAGAAGGATCTACGGGACGAAACTTTATGTAACGCCCAGGTTAAAAAAGGTTAAAAGGCTGAACAGTGCTAACTTCCTAGCCATGTTGCCAACGAAATCTTGTCCCGAGTACTCTTCTGCAGACTAGCAACTCTTACTTGAGATTTCGTCAGAAGTTTTCTAGCTGAATTTGCTGGATGCTGGTAAGACTACTGAGGGCTACAATTAACGGTAACCAAACTATCTTATGACAAAGACATAATCTAATGAACATCTAAGCTCATTATAAGGTTTACAACTGACTAAAATGCGACGAAGGAAAAGTTCCCGTTTTATGGAGGCTTTGAAAGCTATACAGCTCGATTGGGAAGTTTCCACACGATAACTGAACCTTTTCAAGATGACAGATGAATTTGAATAGTGCATTTAAAAAAAACTATTACAATATCCAAATATCAAACAAACAATCTTCTAACGATCACTATCGACAAGACAGCACCATTTACTAAAGCGTTAATTTGATACGGAAACTGTTCAAAGAAGACATGACCAACAATGTCCTCCAACCGTCGAACCATTTCCCGTCCTTGAAGGTTCTCGTACCCAACCCAAAAAAGGGGTGTATGGTAATGCTGTGACAGAAATCAAGCATCCGTCATCTGTCTTACTCAAGTTAAGGAACTTACCCATGTCATCATGGCTTCCCACGCACTCACGCCCTCGCCATCATCTTCGTTTCTCGAACCTTCTTTGGGAGGAAATTTTTCGGTTTTGCGTAATTGAATGATACCCTTCACCACACGCTATGGAACACTGTAAAAAGGGGATACACTAGGGAAGGAAAACTGCAAGTCGATTCTGTGCTGCCTGTGGGAGAGTAAGGGAGGCACGTCGGGAGGCACTGTAAAAGGACCGCATGATAAATGGTGTCATGTTCATCATGTTCTTTTCTTCATCGTACATCCAGCTCCCGATGGTGGCAAAAGAAAAAGGGTTTCGAGAGGGCACTCCTCTCTAGAGGGATCCGGTCTTGCACTTAACGCTTCCCGACACGACACATGTAACTACGCATCATCATGTCCCACGGTTCCTGTGTGTGTGTTTTGGGAGCCAAACGAAAATTGTCAACTCACACGCACAAAGCAAACGACAAAAGAAAAAAAAAAGTGGGAAATAAATGACACGGAAAAGTGGTCCGACAATTTATTGTGCGTCGCTTGTTTGTCGTCCCCCGACCGACCGGCATGATGTGCGTTTTATTATTGTTGTGTTAAAGAATGGCCTTATGATTAACTTGCTGGCGTGTGCGGGCTTTGCAGTGAGCGATCGTGTGTCGTGTACTTGCAGATGGAGGAATTAATTACTGGAAAGGGTGTAAGTTTTAAGGCTAATCAATCTGCTAAAAATTATTGCGAAAACATTTTAATTAATTTCAACAAACGATCGTGACTGTTGTGCAACCGCATTCGTTATGCTGTAACTCCCAAAAAGTGGGACAAAATACAACATTACCGAATTCTTGGAAATCGCAATACTCTCGTTCGGGGCAAGGTAGAAAGCTGCAGATGGTAACCGGGCGACGCCACGGCTCATGTAATCGGCAAACCGCAAAACGTAATCAAACAAAATTCCTTGAATGTTAATCACTACTTTTATCATTGGTGCAGATGGGAAGGGCGTCCGTTTTGAATAACTGTCACCGATTATTCATTCCATTTGCAAAAGTTTTCCCTTCTGCAGCTCTCCTCTTTTTTTCGGAGATTCACAAAAGATTATTTGTGACCTAACGCAGAGAACCCTAGTACATGCTGGAAATAGAAAAGCTCGTAACTGAGCATAACGCAGTTGGTAACGTTTTCTTTGGAAATGGCAATGTTTCATGATTTTCTTTGCCCTTTTAATTTTACGACATTGCATTTGATTCAAGTGTCACTCAAGCGCGCGTTTGCGTTGGCTTTTGACGTACCTCATTTGTCACCACTAAGCCGGAAGCCATCCCGACCGGAGAGGACTATCAACGTTCCTTGTCACCTTCATTGCCTTCACCCCGGCCATCAAACCGATTATCCATCAATTAATTTCATATTTCATGCGTGAACAATCACGTTGAATGTGAAAACCCGATCGATTCTTCATACCCCTCCCCCAGGGGCTGCCCTTAATCCGTTGTTCTAAAAGTGTATTACACATGCAGCAGCAGCAGCAGCAGCAGCAAAAAGAACTAAACGGAAATCGCACCCACACGCTCCAAATAAGGTCATGCGACCCCCCGGAAAGGAGGGGGGGGGAGGGGTGCACAATAAACCAACAATCTAGCCTCCAATTTACATGCCCAGCTCCTCCCTGAGAATCGTTTTATTTTATTGGTGCTTTTTTTTTTGCGCCTCTTTTCTGTGTCAATTTTATATTCTACCCACACATACACACACATACACACACACGTACCACAAAGCGGCCAGACCACAGACCCACCGGGGGGAGGTACCGGTGGTTTTGAAGCATAAATTCAAATTATCCCCGTTGGCGGTGGATCGGGTTCACCGCAACGGACTGCTGGGTGCGGGTGCGGTTGCGGACAGTTCGATTTAGTTTTCTACCTTTTTATTGGCAGGTTGGCGAGCAGAGGAGGTATACGGGGTAAAGTAGATACATTAATTCAGGTAAGTAATAACAGCTTTACGAGCATCGATATGCTGATATGATTGTTATAAATTTGAATCAAATGGCTATGAAGTATATCAAAGCTGCTTGGTAGAATCCTTTTCAAGTTAATTCAAACACAATAGAACAAGTAGAAATTATTGCAACATCAATCAAATACAGAACGGGAAACCACAAAAATGCGCTTTCCACCTCACTGGAGAAGGATCCACGTTTAAGCTGATGTATTGATTATTCCCCTTTTTGCCATCGGAAAACACAGTATATTACATAAAAAAAGTGTAAAACACTTTTCCTCCTGGCAAATCAAGGCAAAAAAACTGCCAAAGGATCTGACGCACCACCATCGGGGGGAAGCGTGGTCAGATGATGATGTGATTTACGAATCGTTTCCGACGCAGCCCGGGCGCTCTGGTGCAAAACTTTCGCACACCGAAACTGTTTCCCATTGCGGGCGCGTTGTTTCATAACTCATAAAAGAATTGAAACGATAAAAAGCTCAACTCAGTGAAAAAAAAAAACCGGTGATCGAGGTATTGGGATGTTTCAGCCCATTTCGATTACCGCACACGAATATTCCATTAAGCTCGTCTTCGCAGCCGGGAAATGTGAAAATTTGCTGCGTGCCCCGGCTGCTGACGGTGGTGCCCTGCAATTTTCTTGCACGCTACGTGAAATGACACGTGGAAGCGAAAATTCCGAGCACACACACGCGGAAGGAAACGTGTACGCGAAATTCATTATTACGCGTGCAGTTTGGCAAACGCTGGAGCGCAGGAAAACTCCAAACGCGAAAAAAGCATCGACATGGAGATTTTTATTTTACATTTTCATGCACAAACCACAGCGAGTGCAGAGTTTTTTTGTTGGTACGCGAAACGGACTTGATAGGTCAAAAAGTGTGGTCAGCGTGTACCGTGTTCAAGCACGCTCGGTACACTCGATCCGTATGATTGAACTGATGTTGCAATAGGTGCTCTTGTGCGTTTGTCGGTTAGATGGTTACTCTTTTCGCCGGTGCGCCATTCCCGTACGAGTGAGAGGGGGAGGGGGAGGGGTTGGGTTCCACACGAAACCACATTTGGTGGATGTAATGGACTGTAAGGGAAATGATACTACACACACATACACACAAAAAAGCCGTTGATGGAAAAGCCTCTTTACAAGTTGAGACCTGCCGTGATGAGTGGGCACGAGTTTTCGCCAGTAAAACTATAACAACTCACTGATCAAAGGATGGAAATAGATCGATTTTGCTATCAAATGGTACGAACCACGCTTTTTCATTTCAATTTTCTAGTTTTAGGGGAAGAACCTAGTCATTTGGTGTATTTTTTTTAAGCTAGTCTTTTACACAATTTGATATTAAAATAGCTTGGAAAAATATGAAAACCTTTTTAAACAAATGGGTAAAATTCAAAACAATGAAAAAACAATTATAAACACAATTCGATATTAAAATTGCTTGCAAAAATACAAAAACCTTTTAAAACAAATGGGTAAAACTCAAAACAATGGAAAACAGTTATAAAATAAACAAAAAAATATTTTAAATTCATTCGAAATAAATAAATTAATTAATTAATGCAGGTGGCAAGCAATGGCTATTTTCCTGTAGTTGCTAAAATTTTAAGCTAAAAGCAATATTTAATAACATTTAGCAATATAAAAAAGCAATATGTAGCACGATTTCTATTCAATTTCTTCCCTTCCCCTTTTTTACATTTTGTCTACATTCACGAAATAAACGAACAGAGTTGAGCAAACCTCTCAACCTTTTCCCTCCCGAAGAAAAGCATATTGACCCGAAAAATGCTGCAATTTCAATAGTGCCAAAACCTTACAATTCCAGCTGCACCATTGCTGCAATAAAAAACAGTAAAAACCCTCACGTTGACTCACGGGAACGGGTTAGAAAAAACCGTGGAAAGCTTCTTTTATGCAGCAAGCACACATGAACACGAACGACGGAGAGCAGCAGAAAAAATGGCCACAATCCGATTTGAATGATAATCGAAAACAAATAGCAACTCTAACGGACCACTACTGGCTGCCGCTACGCCACATGTTCGCGCGTGCGATGGGCCATATTGCAGTGCTGCCAGCTTGTACAACCTTTCTTGCAACGGGCAAGAAGAAGCAACAGCGCCCGGCCTGTCACTAGGGGCAACCCGTATAAAGGCTGACAGTAACAAAGCGGCAAGGCAAGCTGTGATTTGAATTTTTATACACATAACTGCAACACATGGTTGGAGGTGGAATAGAACAGTTGCTTCTCTGCAGCAAACCAAGGACCTTTTTTATAAGCTTGCTTCAGTTCGTTGCATGAAAACGTGCTCTTTGGCTCACTATGACTTTGCCAGACGCCTAATGCTACGACACATGATTCAAATAGACATTTTATATACATCTCTTGATTAGTGGATTCCGTTATTGATTACGAACAACAAAAAAAAGTTCAATAATTTCAACCAAAGTAAAAACTAGTCAACCAACAATCGTCTTCGATGCTGGTGCATTAAGAGTAAATTAAAATACAGTAAAAACAGTTAAGAATTCTTATTGTGATCCGACAAAGTACGTGAAAATTTAACAGCTAACAAACACACACACACACACACACTCAAATCAATAAAAGAGGTTTACTCTTATTAAACAATCCCAACCAGCTTTCGTTCCTTTCCAACAGCGATCGTTAACCTGTAAAAACCACCAAACCAACCCTAAACCAAACCGAACGGAGAGACGGTTTGAGACTTTATCATTTCATCTATTTTCATCCCTTTCAGTAGGCATCACCGATTCATGCTACCCACTACAAAGACGGGGAAGAAACGCTGTGCGCTAGCTCGACTAAAAGGACACCGTCGTCGCGTTTGCTCACGCACGGAACTGGTCCGAACCGCGGCACCCGAAATTAATTTAAAATTAAAGGATTCTCGCTCTTTCCCCGTGCCTGCGGCCGCCTAGTAACTGCTTCTCGTGCGTTACAGAGCGAGCTGATGGTGGACCCAAAATTAATAACCCCCCTAGCGGAATGGAAAGTGTTAAGTCCCGGACAGTATCCACCAGCGGCCTGGTGGATGGAAATTAAACCTGCACCGTACCAGGCGGCAGGAAGGTACAATAGGAAAGAGATTAGTTTGCCCGGTGGTTTCGTGATAACAGTTTCATCCCGTTTCTCCCCCACCGCCCAAGTGTCAAGTGGGGTCCAAAATGGGAGGGCGGTTTGGTATTTTTCTAGCTGGTGGATTTTATCCTAATCCTTCCCATCGCCATGCTCGGTTCGGTGGTGGTGCTGTGTAAGGTGAATCCCAACGGGCTTAAGGAAATGAATTTGAGCAGCTTACACGAAAATTGATTCTTCCGTTGTTCCTCACGAAAAGGGGGGGAAGGCGAAAGGGGTGAGAAAATTAATGTGTTCTAATTTACCCGTTCCGATCACGCGAGACTACACGGTAGCCGACAAGGGAAGGGATTGATTGTACTCGTTTATCAAATGAATCGGCCCGATTGGAGTGTTAAGTTTCATTAATGTTTGATTTTTCGATGAGTGAACAACCATTCTTTGACACTGCTTGCAGGTTGTAGTATTAAAATTCTGTCTAATAATGAGGTTTGTTAATAAAATAACCAAAAATAAACACTTTTATACAGCCCTATTAGTTTACATCTTTATGCAGGAATACGACCGCCCGGCTCATTATGATTGATGGGGCCGCACTCACAAAGCGTACCAAGCTGACGAGCAATCAATCTCCCTTTGCCTTGTTCGATTTCCACTTGATTTATTTCAACTACCAGCGTTGAATTCGAACACCAAACACACTCACCCACCTAAACGTGCTTGTGGTGGCTCAACACGCCTTGTACAAACCGTGTGTAAGAGTTAGTTTAGTGCTGAGCACATCATTCGCAGCTTAAAAATTACTTCTCCATGGTTTAGCAAAGCTTTTTCCAACCGGAAACGCTTGTACGCTTCTCGTTCGGATGTGGTCCTGTGGCACCGGTGTCGGTTTTCCCGGACGAAATGCAGCAGGACGCAGGTTTACCGGGGTTTAAAAAACACGACTCTACTACGGTATGGTTGTACATCACCACAGCGTTTTGTAAGCCTTGTGGCAGGAATGGCACCCAATACGGCAAGGGTTGTGATGGATAAATTTAGAATTTTATCGGTGATAAATAAATGACGGAAAATATATTATTCAAAGCATTAAATTATTTCAGCACATTAATTAAGAAAGCACCTTGGAAAAATCCGTTTCCAAACCCAGATGACGGAAATTCTCACGCATCGATGAATTAAGAATAACTGCGCCAAAACTCTCCTGCCTCTGCGTTTGATTGGCTCCTTCCATCGGTGCAGATAGTTTCACGCCATTAGCACACACAACCGTAACGCCGTGAGGAATGTGATAAATGGAAACCGCAATCGCTTGCGAAAATGGTTGCGAACCGCTCCCTTGTTCTTGCGTGCCGTGGAGGTGATAAATAAAATCGCTAAATTTCTACAACCCCTCAACCGGTCTGCCGCATTTAGACTCGCTTTTGTCAAGCAGCCGAAAGTTTCATTCCTGCGGCACACGCCGGTTTTCGATCGTTTCGAGAAGACTGAATTGGTTGAATAGGCATTATTATTAATGGTAGTGAGGTGCAAATGAGATTATCTTCCGAAGGTGGCCACGCTACGGTTGAACAAAAAACCCCAATAAATTGTGCCGCATGCTTCATGAGGCAAGAGGGGAAAGGTAGGAAAATGGAGAGGGGGTTTAAGAAAAAAAAAACCTTTAAATTAGTTAAGCACGATAGACTGTTCGTGCCTCATTCTTTTGCCTTCCGTGCATTGTGTGGAAAACTTTAAAACTATCGTGAAGCCATGAAAACTTTCCCAAGTGCCTCGTCAATACCGTTGCTGTGTGAAGGATGAATTAATTTTCAACCTTCCACTTGAAGAAAAGTTCGGTTTTGGATTTCAAGCAGCAGTGGTGAGTAGGATAAATGCCTCTCTACTAAACTTTCTTACAGGTATAATAATTAGACATGAAGGTCAAAACAGTTTTTCTTTTAGTATCTGTCTAAATTACTCCCTTTTTTTGGACATAAAAGAAACATGAACTCTTAGCATCGTAGACACGCTTTAAATACAAATCGATCTTTCGGCTCGTCATGCTCAATAATGGAGGCGCCTGGTAAGGCGTAGAGGGTTGATTTATAACAATCGTCTTATTGATTCAAAGAATTAATTTACCAATGAAAATACTTAATTGATGTGTGTTTTAATATTTTTTAAATTCATTCATGTTTTAATTTCGGTCAATGTTGAAGAACAAATTAATGTTTTTTT
>KB670658.1:155349-215806 GCA_000349105.1 Anopheles epiroticus
TTTATCTTTCGGGGGGAAATCAATTATCTTTCCACTCATCAAGCGTGGCGTGGTGAAAATGTCGATCAAAATGAATTGCCAAACTGCGAAAATGATACAAGAGCATGATACAAGAGCAAGATAGCAAAACAGACCGAAAGTTTGCATACTTTTCACCCTCCCTACTGCATGAAAAACAAATTGTTTTAATATGTTTCGCCAGCTTTAGCTCAACCCTTAATTTTCCCTCCCAAAAGAAACCTCCTACGTTTGTGGAGGTGAAGCTTTGGGTCAAAGTGAAGGATGAACATTGCGTTTTTGTGCGGTACGTTAGGTGATTTGTAAGTGACTGCTCGACTGGTCCCTGTTTTCCCCCGCTGGCCTTCGACGGCATATGCACGACGGAAGCGCAAAATAAACGGTCACAAAAAGCGCACCACAAAAGCGAAACTGTGAAACGATGTGGCTAAAGTGGAAGCTCCACTTCTCAAACAATCAGTCAGTAGAGAGGATTTAGCGTCCGGTACTGTTGAAAAAATGACCGTTCAAAGTAGCACGGTGAGCAAGCTTTTCCTAGAAATCGCTTCAAACCAGCACCATCTCATCTCGTTTCATTTTCTGCCCATAAACCACCATCCTTACCACATTCGTCTGCTGGCATCAGGCTCGTGAACCACCAGTCAAAACGAGCAGTGGTGCAAAAAGGTTACGTTGGGAAGCGAAAAACAAATGCCTCACAAGAGAAACGACGAAAGCAATCCAATCCCGCGAGGAAAGGAGCGAAGAGAGAGAGAGAGAAAAGTTGCTAAACTTGCCCTTTTTATAAGCAACTAGTGCTGATCGAATAAAATGCTCAACTCACCGTGTCCGAAACTGCATCGTGGTGCATAAATGAGTGTTTACTAAAACTTTTATGTGCACGCTGGGGAGCTCACACGCTCACCGTTCTTTGACAAAATACAACTGGGAAATGAAGATCTCATTCTTTTTTTCGTACAATTCGTACTGCTATGACGTTGTTAAACGCTCCTTCACACTTTCCAAGAACGATGATGGCAACGATGATGATGATGATAATGATGAGTTGCAAATCCTTTACGGAACTGTTCATCCAAGCCGAGTCGCAGCCAACTTTGACTTACTATTATAGTTTGTTTTGTTCACGCGGGCAAACTCTATTATCCGCACTACAAACAGGCAATAGGAAAGGGCGCCTTTTCGGTGCAAAAGAAAGGAAGAGAAAAAATAAATTACCGGAAGTTATTGCCATGATTTACTGGCAACTTCTTATCATCTTGGCCACTTTAGCTTGTGGTGGGCGCTGCCTCTTCTGTTATGGATTGTGCACAACAATTGCACAACAAAACAGCGAGAGACTCGGTGAGCCGGGGTCCTTTTCCAGTTTTGGGGAAAAACTTGCTCCTCGCCTTCATTCCCAGGGAAACTTGTGAGTCCGAGCTGTTGGAATGAACCATGTTAAATTAAGCTAATGCCAGAGATAACAACACACCAGTCGGTGCAGCGAAACTCAACGAAAGAATTATAACCCCCGTCTTCTCCTCGATCACCCGTTTCTCCTTCCCCAACCCACCTTCTAAAAGGGTTCTTAAAACCAGCTGATTAGTGGAGGAGTGGGCAGAGCCCAGTGGGAAAACTTTGATAACAGCATCCGGTTCTCAGCTGTGGAACAAAATCGAACCGTTCGAACAATAGACCAGCGATGCACCACCGTGTACGTGATGAACCATCTCGAACGAAGCGCCGAAGAAACTGAAACCCTTCACCCACTGCATCCCGCCTAAAGTGGTACGATAGTGCGCTTCTTTGCTTAAAGTATTGTACCACCTCGTTCCTTTTGGCCCCAGCCCCGTTTCGTCCAGATCAACCGGATGTGCTTAGAAAACCGGGCAACCGAAGCGGAGTAAATTATCCGCGAAAGGCTCCGGTTCGGTTTCAGCGCGCATCGCAACGGATATCCGTGCACCGGCGTTCCGTGCGAACGATGCCCAGGCCCGGAACGATTTATGACCTGTTTTGGGCCGGTGAAGCAATGGCATCGATGGATGGAGACGGTGCTGCTGCATTTCCTGTTCCGGGGTGCGGTGCGAAAGCGAACAGAGTGCAAGAACAACGCCACCGCGAACGTGCATCCCCAACGGCGGCAAACGACGGACGGTCGGTGAAGATTAATCATCGCCCTTGTTCGCGAAGCGAGCGATGGTCTCGCCACGGAACGCTCGCCGTACGAACCGATCACGTTAGACAAACTTTTCTTTATTGCTTTTAATTGAACTCAATTAGACCTAAACTTTGCCCGTTCGATCAAGCTGGAGGGAGCGGTGTCGCTGGTTTTGCACCTGCACCGTCGCTCGATAAAAGACTATAAATTAAAGCTAAATGAATGGGTTCGAGTAGCTTCAGTTTTGCTCTTGATCATGACTATAAACGGACATTTATCATTTAAACCACGAGGAATACTTTATCGTGTGAAGAAAGCACGTAGATTCTCAGTGTTTTTTGAGATCTAACGAAACTCTTAACGAAGCTCAACGAAGATCTTATCACTCTGAACGGACATTAAGCATTTAAACTGCGAGGTCTACTGCAACTTTTGAAGGACGGAGGTATCTTCCTAGTTTTTCTGTAACTTAACTAAATTTGTAACGAAGCAAAACGGACAATAGGCATTTGAATCATCTTAGTATTTCTAGGATTGAACGAAACTCTCTATGGAGCTCAACAAAGACCTTATCATTCAAAACAAACATCCAGATCTACAACAACTTTTGATGAACGATGGTATCTTCTCAGTATTTCCTTGATTTAATGAAACTTTTGAAAGTAAACCCCTGCAATGAAAATTCTGAGCGCCACATTTACTATACTCAAATTTTTATTCTACGCTGATCATAAAAAGCCTCACGTCTCACATAGGAATGTGTTTTCTGCTAGCGAGAGAGCGAGATAGAGAGAGATGTAGCGTGAGGATGCGAGAGAAACAGGGAGCGTTTGCTGTTGTTGTTGTGGTTGTTGCAGAGCTTCAAAAGGGTTTCGGTTGTCTCGTTGATTAGAACCTCTTAGATGCACTGATCGTCATGATGATGGTAGGATTGGATGGAGGATGATGAGTATAAGGTGAGGACGCTGAACACGCCGTCGCTCACTCGAACGCGGCCGCCACCGTGCCCAGGAACGCTCCGAATGCTTCCTCCAGCGTTTTCGTTCGATGTTGCTCCAGTGCCTTCAAGCAGTAGCGCATTATAACCCCTCCAACGGCCTGCAAAAGGTGAAGGATGCGATTAGCGCGTTAAGTCCGACGGAATGTCTTGCCACCCAGGCCCACTTACACCGACATCCTCCTTGTTGACGTTACGCTTTCGATGGTTCCGCACCAGCTTCCCTAGGCTACACTTGAGCAGTGCGGGATCGTTAAGTCCGTAGTCGATGAGGGTGCCGATAAAGTTCATCACGTTCAGTGCATGCGCATGGAGGGACCGGTTCTCCCCGAGCTCGCCGGCATTTCCGCTGCCGAAATCGAAGTAGTCCAGATACTGTGGATACTCCTCGAAGAACCTGCCCAAAAACGGAACGGAAATTAAAGCGAAAGGGTTGCGTTAGCGTGAATCGTTTCCATAGCAACACAAGGCGCAGGGCCTTACGTCACGAAAATGTTACGTCCGTGCGTAACCAGATCCTTCTTGACGATGCTCCACGCCGCGATCAGGGCCACTTTCTGCGATTTCGTTAGACCGGTTTCATCCGGTGTGTGGTAATTCGTTTGCTCCTCCTCATCCGATCCGACTAACGACCCGGGTCCGGACATGGCTTTCCGTTTGCCTTCCGCTCGCGCCCGCGCTACCTTCTTCCGGGGGACCTGGTTCGCACACACGTTCGCACACAAACACACACTCGCTTTCTTTCGTTTGGTCGTCTCAGCAGCTTATTCGCTGTAGGAAAATGGAATTGATGGCGGCTTACGTTAACTTTTCTTCTGCAAAAGAAACACAAATTGAAGAACATAGGTTTACTCCTTCCACGTCTAAAATCTTGAACAAATACTTTGAGGCACAGTTTTTGGAGTTCGCGGCCCAATTCTTCACGGTCAGTACCTTCTTCCATCCAATCAAAATACTATCAAAATACAACCCCAACACACACACACACCTCCGACGTGTGCAAATAGTGCGTTACCTCTCCCTGGGTCCCGCCACCAATCGCTTCTTCACCACTACCTTGCACCAACTAGTAGTACGCACACATCCAGCGAACCGGGAGAACCGAAGCCCCGAAACCGAGAAAGGAACAAAAAGCGTACACCACGTCCGCGTCAGCTGTCACCTAAGGGGGGTAGGATTGGGGGAGGGCCCGAAATCAAAACATAAGCCTTCCGAACTCGGCAAAAACTTGTTGCTTTCTGAGGTGCAGCCACATTTCGCGCTCGTTTTGGCCGCTGCGAGCGGGCAGAGCATACAAACGCACACCTGCAACGGCCAGGTTCGCTCTCTCTCTCTCTCTCCCTCAACTGGCTCTCTCACTCTCTGCGAGGATGTGACGTTCCGTTCCTGTGAAGACGGTACGGTGGCGGTTCAACCCCTGCGAATTTTCCACTCTTTCTCGCACACTGCCCTGTTGGTTGGAAAATTTCCACACCGAGTTTTCTCACCAGTTTCGTAAGCTTTCGCAGGGGTAGGAGCACACATACGCGCACCCAGCCGCACTACCAAAGGCTTCTAGTAGAGTGATACACTAAAAGAAGAGACCACACACCTGCCCACCAGTGATTGACACCTGTCAAACGTTCGTTCGGTTTCTTCGCACACCAACAGGTCCGGACGGGCAGGAAAACCGGGCCCCTTACGCAGCTTCCGCAGCGAGACACACTTTTCACACACAAAAAAAAAACCACACCAGTGCGCGCGTAACAGCAGGCCCTCCAGTCTACATCGCACGGCACGGCCAACTACGCTCGCCACACCAACACAAACCGTCGACCGACTGTGGACGCGTGGCCTACTGACTCTGACTCTACCATTACCCCATTGGCGTGTCTGTCTGTCCGTGTATGTGTGTGCGGCGGTGGTACGCGCCCCAAAATTGATTCAATTTAAAGTATTTATCTCTCTCTCTATGTTGACCGTATACGCCGCGAGTACGCTCTCGAGCGGGCAGTGTTGCCAAGCCGCTTTACCATTTTGCACTGTGTGGTGCTCTCGCTCTCTCTCTCTCCTGCTCACGTTGATATTTGATCTCTTGTCTCGCAGCATCACACTGTGCCGGTCTGCTGGATCTGGACCATTGCAGACAAACACCTGTTTTATTGCTCAAGGATTCACAAAAATGTTTTTGTAAATAAGGATTTGCATATAATTGTATGACATGTTATCATGCCTGCACTCAAAACAAAAAAGTTTGTACAAATAATTAAAATACCATAAAAGATAAGTAACCAATTCAAAAAGAATAGTACCTTTCCCACCAATGTGCAAACGTAAACGTGCATAAAACATAAAATAAAAGAGAAATTACCTTTCACTACATTTGCCTCCCAGTGCTTACGGGTGCTTGCACACACCGACACGCAAAGGGCCAATAAAAGCAAGCCGGAGAGCGGCTATTTACTTGCACAAAAGTACCCTCTCCGCCAAGCCGCACATGCACACACAAGCTGACAAGGAAAAACAAGCATTTTCCTTCCGTTTGTTTTTTACTCTCCATTCTTTTTACGACGAGCAAAAGACGAGCCCCCTTACATGCAAACAGAGGCTTCGTAGCCTTCGCTAGTGTTGGTGTACCAGTAAGCAAACCTTCCCCTCACACACCCTCCCCCTCCGCTCCTGTTTTTACGACCTTCGCTTTTTGCCATCGCAAGGCCAACCGACCATTTTTTTTGTTGTTGTATGGACTGTGTTGGCTTCCGTCTTATTTAATTAATATGAACGAACGGCCGGACGGACCGTAGTCGGGCGGTCTCCACACACAGACAGACAGACAGGCAATGGACGGGCGATAGCGATCGGACAAACGACGACGACGAAGACGACGTTACACACGATGCGTTTTGTCTCCCTGTGGACGGAAAGCCTCCGAGAAGATAATTGTTAATGGCACACACGCGTACGGTACGCTTTTCCACTCGACTTTTCCACGCTCCACCGTGCACCGTGCGTGGGACGAAGCTCAAAAAGGAAACATAATTAGACATTTGTTTGCCTGCCCCGACACAGCACACATAAAAAAATGGTCGGCCGGTTGGCAGCCCAATGGCAATGATTTGAGACCCATTTAAAGGCACACACCCAGCGCACCTTATGGCACATTCAAACGGTTTCAATGGCGGTTCAACATGAAGCAGGGAATAAAACCGGAACGATAAGCCAGCGTGGAAAAATAAGGCACCATCAGTAATGAGGGTAAGGATGGGAAAGAGAGAAAAAAAACTGGAGAAAAAAGCGGACGCCTGGTGGTTTGTACGTTCGCTGTTTTGACATGCACACGATGGAGTGTTGCGATATGGTTCGCATTTCACTTCCTTTGGCTGCTCACTGTTTCTCTGTGTTGGGAAATGTGACGGGCCACTTTTTCCTTTCCCTCATTTGCCCGGCGGGAAAATGGCGGGTTTGCTTCGAAGCATATGCAGCCTTTCACTGCCCCGTTGCGACCTGTTGCACACGGCGTCGGGTGGTTTAAAATTATGCATAAACCCTTCAAACTACCCCTTGTTTCTCGTTTTTCTACTGCCATAAAAAGGAACATGCACGGAAAGGTATTTACAAACGCTCCATTCTGAAACTGTTCTCGGGGCCCCCAGACAAATTAAAATAATTGGATGAGTTACAATAAACAGTATGAGTGACTCGTTATTATATTATTCCACACACTATCATCCGCGTACCGTAATTAACCAGGCAGTTAAGTATTTACTGATCAATTGAGAATGGAATTTAAATTCATCTCCACTTTCCAGCGCAAAGTTCCAAGTCCTCAGCTAGCAAAAAAAAAATATTTCAATCACACCACACCACAACAAATGGTACTTGCTTTATCAGCTAAAGGTTCAACATCGCTTCACGTGTTACTTTGCTCAATAGAGCGTCACCCCACCGAACCGAACCGTCACCCCTCACCCAACCTTATCTGCCCCGATGCAAATTCGCTTCACCATTTGCGCTGATTCGGTCAACAATAGAGCACGGCTTCACTTATTGCAGCACTGACAAGCACCACCTCCTTCAGCACAGAGTCACTTTCTATCTGCTCGATGTTTTAGACGCCACTGCCCTTACGACGACGAACACTTCCTATCAGCGCTTCTAACGATTGCAAAATGTCTTCTCACCACCCCGTTCGGTGCCGTTTTATATCTCTTCAAGACGGGGGAAAGGTTGCGCGAGGGGTTTCGATGCGTGAGAATCGAAGCTCCAAAAAAGCGGCTGGAATTCTTTCCTACTGTCGTGGCGTTTTCGTTAGCTTGCCGGCTGCGACTGGCCGCGGCAAACGAAGACATCACTCCACCGACTCTGTCCGCTATCAATTAATGATGGTGTGGCAGGCCCACATTCCACTCTCCTCCACCACCGTCACCGACGGCAGAAGACGACGAAGAAGCTGATTGAACGGAGAGAGCGAGCGTGAATTATGACAAGTTCAATTTACGACCTGCCGACCGTCGATACGAACCGGTTCCCCCGAGGCTCGTTACAGGTCGCTTTTGGGGAAATGATGGTGCTGATGATGATGGGACAAGAAATTGGAAGCGCTTATCGGACGGTTGGGATCAATCGTGTCGTCGCGATGTGTCCAAGTGCAATCGAATGCATCGGAAAGGTAGCGATCACGTGAACGGGAATGTGAGTGGGACGTTCGAAGGGGTGGAATATTATTTGCCTAACGACGCTTCATTAGCCCAACTTGCACTTAGCTCCCTTCGCAAGGAAAGTAGTTGAAAAAACGTGCAAGATAAATAGATAATGCCTAATGGATTTTTTCACAAGATTCCTTTTTTTTCTAGGCCTTTAAGTAATAGCTACTCTTAGTCTTAGTCATCAAAACTAACGTCGTCTCTATCTGTGTTGCTTTTTTTTATTTTATTGCATGATATATCTTTCAAAATATCTTTCCCTGTTTTTGATTATTGGTTTTTAAAGAATTTGGACACTTTTTAGTTAAAAATATGAAGAAATCACGAAATTTATGAATTACCAGTTACTTTACTGGATTGTTGAAATGAATCAAAAATCATCTTTGTATCTTAAATACAGCTCGAAATTGTTGTTTAAATATTTCAAAAGAACTAAAAACATTGCATCACTTAGAAACTATAAGGATAAAACTCGATGCACAGAACAACCCACCTCCCTTAAAATTAAATCATTTCTCATCCAACCACTATACAAGCAGGAATTATGTTTTCAAGCACTTTTCTAAAGCCTTCCTCTAGAAACAAGAGCCAAAGTTGTCCCATAGAAAAACTCCTACCAGCTTGTTGGAACAGTTCCATCAAGCAATACAATAAAAAAAACTTTATCCAGCAATGCTTATCTTCCCATTTCCAGCACACGATAAAGCGAAAAAGTTTTCCATTCGAACAACAACGAATGCCTCTTCTCTCACCGCGGATAGCACTAAATCATGTCCGTCCACCCAAGCCCTCAAAAGCAGCACATGAAGCAAAGGTTTGTCGAATCATCGAGAGTCGTGCTGCCCATAACAAGCATCGCCATCATAATCCGCCTTGAAATACAGCCGGGCGCACCAAGACAGCGTCCAGATAGCGTCTTATCCGGGCGAGCGCGCGCGCGCCACTCATTCACGCCTTTCATTCTCGCTGCTTAATGCCACTCATAATCAAAATTCTTCCATCTGCGAAAAATTCAACACCTTCTCCAGCAACCAGCATCGTTCGACGGTGCTTGAGCGCAGGAAATGATTTCCATGTCGTTTGACCGTGCCTGCTTTCAACGCGCTTCCCACTTCTTCCTTCTTGTTAATCGCTGCCAGCTCGAGCAATGCTCAACGGGAGTTGGTATTTTATCGTTTCAATTTAATTAATAGTACAGCAGCAAAACTGTTCCTTCCCTCCTGCACCTTCGCATGCTTCTGCCGGGCATTGGGGCAGCTTTACAAAACATTACAAGACTTCTTCCCCCGGGACAAAACGACAAAGAATACGACCAGCCCGCTGATGATGTAAGCCTTTGATTCATCCTCTTCTCATTTCCGTTGACATTTAAATCTTTCCCCCTGGAAGGTGGTTAATAGTGGTGCGTTGGACGGTGACAGGCAAGGACGCACCATAAATGACACTCCAGTGCGCTTCTCTGGACCCCCTCCCCCCAACAGATAGGCAACGCGACAGGTAATCATCGTTACCGGTGTGTCCCCATCGGCCGATAGATCTTCTGCACGCGAGTTTCTCTTTCATGTTTTTACCATTTCTATCGCATGGTGAGTGGGAAAATATGAAAACCCTTCACGCTGGTATGATGACAGACCGGTTCGTGCCGGATGTGGCACACTCGCACCCGAAACCAACCAAGAGCAACCGTCCGTCCGGCTGTGTATTGAACACGTTTCCAAAAACACACGGACTGGCGATAAAAGACCTCAAAACTAACTAAGAACTCCCGCACGCCTGTTTTATGACCATCAAAATTTATGTCTGTTGCCCAGAAAAGGCCTTTCTGGCGCCACCGGTCGTGCAAACGCAACACGAACCCTCGCCCGGTGTCGATGAAGAATTACGTACCAGCGTAAGCACGCTGGTGAATATTGCCTTTCTGATTAAATTCCGAGCCCGGGTCCTACGGGGTCGTCGTCGTCGTCCGGGGCAAGGACGTCGTCGCAGAATATCGTCCGGAAGTTACGTGATGCCAACGGATATTGAAACGCAACACGCCAGGCGGTGTGTGGCAAGGCCAGGTCGAAGGATCCTGTCACCAGATGGCGCTGCCTCGCTTAGTCTTTCGGTTCGTAGTGTCGGTTGTAACTTTTACTTTCAAAATTATGCTTTTGGATTGTAGGTTGAGTGCACAGCGGCACAAGAGAGGAATCGTGTCATATGGCGTTTAATTAATCGAAGAAGAACACTAATGACAAAGGCAACTAAGTATGTAGCTCCGAAATGTCATTGTCTCTTTGCTTCTGAAATTTCCCACCAGTCTTTATCTTTAAAACCCATCCAGCAAAATTCACAACACCGTCCGATGCTGCGTAATGGTCATCGATTAAAAGTACTTTAAACATCGGTCAAAATTAATCAAACGTTGCCGGTGCTACTACTGGGCTGCTCGGTGCCCGGTCGACCGAGAAACGTCCCAACAGCGACAGTACCCTTGAGCTTGAGCTCTCGTTCACTCCCCGCTTCTTCCAAAGGCGGGGCCATCAATTTTAAGCCCGATTTTCCGCCTGTCAGTAGAATTACGCTCCACTAGCTAATGGTTCGAAGACTGGCGACTGCAAAATGGCGACGGGTGTAGGGCATTATATAGTTCTTTTCGGAACTTACAGCTACTTAACCGTCAGCGCAACGACACCGTAGTCGGCAAAGTTGACTTCAGCAGCAACAAGCAGCAGCAACACGAACCAAAGTAACGAGCTCCAATAGGGTAGCAAATTCCTCTTCACTTTTGATCCCCAGATGTCCATCAAAGTACCCCCTCCCCCTCCCCATTGGGGGGGGAAGGCCCACAGGCAACGTCTCCGTTTTATGCTCACTACCCTCCTGCCATTGCCGGATGGTACGACCCAGCGAACAAAACACTACTTTTTAACGTTAATAAAACTTTGCCCTGTAATGCAATATATATTGCGATCGGGTGGAGAGGGTTGAAGGGCTCACTTCTTGGTAGCGCTTGCCCGGGAATGTAGCACAACATCTTTAGTTTTATCCACCAAAAACCAGGCAACCAGTTAGTCGGGTGAAGTTTCTACGTTTCATGGCTTTCTTTTTGTGCGTTCCCGTTCTCTAGTGGCATGTGTCTGGGAATGGATTATTACAGCGAATACCACGAAGGCAAAGGGAAAGTTTGCGATGCCGCCAGCAGGCGCAAAGACGAACCCCCAATAAAGCACACCAACATGGTGGCGAGGACGCAAGAATTTAGGTGCAGCTCCCAGCGAAGACGTTACGATAGTTTTTGGCAGCGAATCCAAACACCCAAATTCTACCTTTCGGCCCTCCCGGCGGAGTTCTTAAAAGGACATCTTTTGATTTATTTTGCAAATCAAATACCGTTGAGTGTCAGCGCCGCCGGGTCCGCAGCACCAGCACCATAATGAACGAACTATTATTGTACGCTATTGTCTATTTTATTTATTTGTTTATTATTCATAAAGCATACTTTCCACCGGGGGCTTTGCGCCCCTCGTGCAAAGGACAATTTTCTCAACGAAATATTTGCTCTGCTCGCTCCACTTGTCTTCCCCACCGAGCAGGGAAAAAAAATAAAAAAAAAACACGGAAACGGAATCGAATCCACTCAGTTTGAGGTTAGATTGTTTTTCGCCTTTTCCTGTACACATAAATACAGGTTTATTTCTTTGCACTGTTCCTGCTCCTACTGCTGATGACGAAAGGCGTCAAGGTGTTTGTATGCCAGATACGCGATGCAAAGGTCCGAGGAAAAGTGCAGCACAAAAGGCACGTCCTTTCGGGTTTTTGGGCATTAGGCAACACAAACACCACACCTAACGACCGTGCCCGTGACGTGGTGGGAAAGGAAGGTTCAGTGCGCACCTTCTGCTGCTGCTGGATGTCCAAAATCGCCAACATTCTAGCGCAAAACCTTCACAGCAGAAGGAGAGAACGTGTACGAAAGCAATAAATTACTCCACACCACACGGTAGCGGCAGCAAACCGGGTGCATTATTCAGCAACTCGATGGCAAAGGCAAATAGAGAGAGAGAGAGCGAGTGAAGCAATAGAAACCCCCCGGAACAATCCAAAATCCCCACAGATATTAAAGGTGTGCAAGAGGAAGAAAGAGAGAAAGAGAGAAAACAAGAGGGAAAGCTTGATGACCTCCCTGGGAAAGGACGTCCAGGAGGAAAGCCAGCGGGAGAAGCGCATTCTAGCGAAACATAAACAACACACCAGTGCCTCCAGCGCCCGTTGCCGGCCTTGAAAGCCAGCCTTGGCAAAGGAAGGAAAAACTAATTCACCAGCAATAAATAGACATTGTTATGATGCATCAAGTAGTGGAGTTGGCCATTGTTTTGCCACCGGCCAAGGCAAGGGCGGCGATACTGTTGCTGCATTGCTGCGTCATGCCGGTTTCTTTTAGCGCTCCGATTATTGCATTTGCCATAACTTCTGCCACCGGCTCTCGCTAGAGCCGCTTCTTCAATCCTGCCAATGCCTGTCCCCTTGCTTCTGTAACATCCCGCCACCTCTCCCCACCGATCGGGAAACTCGAGGTGCGCTCGAGTGTAGCGACTCAACTTCCTGCCGGGAAAAGTTTGTCTGTAGTTTGCTGCTCATTGTGCTTGTGTCGTTACCGTGATGCGTGTTAAACGCAAAAATCCTACCCTGGGCTGACTGGATGCAAAGGTAGTAACAAGTGGCTTCGATTACGCCGTAACGCAATGGGCGGCATGGCGAAAGTTTGCCAAAGGCCCGAAGTGAGGGGACACATTCACAGTGAGGGAAATATCCTGCCAGCCATTGTGTGTTTGTACAAAGTATTAGTTTCGGTTCGATAACGATAACACTTTTGGAAAGTGATAGAAAAGTGGTCGTTTATCATTGAATGATACTATTAATTCAATGCTACCGTTGGGGAGGAGTAAGGCACTGTTTAAACTCGTTAGTGGATTGGATTTATTTAATGATTAAATTTGTTCAAGTTTGGAGTTTGATATTTCTATTTGCTCTTTGAGCGATACTAAGTGAAATAGTTTCAAACAAGTAGATCTACTTTACAGAGAGGAGTTACCGATAGCAGCCGAAATTCTTGAAGTGGCCTCTGTGACCAAATAAATCGTTTTCTAAATCGCAATTATTTAATCCCAATCAGCCAATCAGAAAATTTTCAAATTACAATAAATAAAGAGCTAAAAAACAAAACCAATTGCGTATACACCAAGCAGTACGAACAACTATTTTAATGTGATGTGTTTCGTCAGTGTCACTTTTTAATTGTCTTTCGCACTGCTCGGAACCAAAAGGGTAGGAGTTGTTCTCGTGATTCGACTAGGTTTCTGAGCCAGTTTCTGCCATTTCGTTCCGTTAGCCATTTCCCGGCACAGAAGGGGGGGGAGGGGGAAACGGGGCTCATTACTAAGCAGTTTGAAAAGTAGTTGGAAGCTAACTATTTACGTGACCGGCATTGGCAAGTGACCGGCACAGCCATGTCTTCTGCATTCCACACACACACACACACATCTACTGGAAGCGGTTGGGTTGGGTGTAAGTAACACGGACACTGCTTAACATTTCCGGCGAAAGATAAGTAATGTGTGCGACACGCTGGAATGGTCATCACATTAGAGTTTGGTCTGTGTTTAAGCACTTTGATGGCATTTTCCGTTTGAAATTCTTGCTTTGAAAATTGCTGCGATAAAAGTGATAGCTTTATTTTAAACTACAGTGTGCTGTTTTGTGCTAAAAGTGCTTTGTGCTAAAATAGCCTGTTTAACATTCACCTATCCAAGCTGTCTTTTAGATCCGTGGTAAGCACTTGGTCTTACGTAGCACAGGTAATGGATTGAATCTCATCTCGGCTGGCGATTTGCTTTGTCTCATTTAAGAGTTTTCTGACTGAAAATCATTTCTCCAATATTTTCCTTCTTTCAATTTCTATCGTTAATTGGACAAGCCTCTTCTTGATCGTAACCTCCGACAATAGCAAAATCTCTTATCCGCATGACTCTGGGAGTCTCCCTCACCTTTTCAATGCTCCTTACATACACATCCCTCACCTCCTATCATTAGTGCAACTAAGTTTTTCACTTACGTGAGAATGTTTCATAAATAAAATAATCAACACTGCGACTGTCTTTTCGTGCCTGACGCGGAAACTTTGTTCCGATCCAGCAGCTGGCCTCCAACATACTCACGGAAGAAACGTGGTACGTGGCCACCCGTGAGTATCGTGCCTGGATGATAAAGCTTACCTACCTATTTTATTTGTTTGTGCCTTTTACCTTCCATCCGCCCAGAGCTTCTCCCTAGCACTGCTGCACAGCGAAAATAAAATAAAGGGCCCTGTGTTCCCGTCGACTGTTTGTTGTTGCCTTCTAGCGGTGAAGCGCCTCACTAGCACACTGCAGCAAACGGAAGTGTGACGTCTCTGCACCGGCGACCAGACACCGGGGAGCTTCCTGTTTTCTACACCCCCCGACTCTTTCTCGCAATTTTGCATCCCGTTTAGCATCCATTTATACATACATATTTTGCAGCAGGGAGCGTGGCGTGTGGCATTCCATCCGGTGCATGTCATCACGGTTTGCTGGACGACTGCTGCTCGTGCTGTTCCTACGCTGCTCCGAAAAAAAGGCGTTTAACGCTTCGGCCAACCAACCCCTCCCCCTCCCTGCCCCGGGTAATGAGTGGTGCAAAAGTTCGCATTGCAAATGTAAAGCTTATCCGCCCGGCTGTTTGGTTTCCGTGTGCTCTGCCCTCCTTTTTTTTGTGTAAGTTTGTGTGCATTTTAATACGCGCGTACAGTGAACCGGAAAATATGCTTTGGTATTTTTCGCAAGAACTACTTATGCATTTACAATTAGTGGTGCCGCAATGGGTGTACGCATTTATGTAATGGGCCCTCCATGGGTCTGGCTCTGGATCTGGTCAGTGTACGAAGAGGCAAGAAATAAAAATAAAACGGAGTAACCAGAATAAAAGGATAAGCATCGGGAAGCATTGTTCCGGAGAAAAGTAATGTATGGCTAAGTGGTAATATAAGGGACACGCAAAAAAGTACTATTTGCAACATTCTGTTCTTCAAGCTGATTATATTGGATACATCTTTCTAAAATATTAATTTCATGCTTTAATCGATAAAACCTTTACAAGAAGCGCCTTCACAGACAAAGTATAATTTACTGTATGCTGCTTTCTTTAAAATAATCACGTCTTTCTTGTGATATATTTTGAAAATTAAATATGTCTCTCTTATCCAGTAATTTTATCCAGAAGCCTTATTTGCCGACTTCTAACCAAGAACTTCTACGATCTGTAAATCAAAATTTACGTACAATCTTGCAGGATTTATTGTGCCCTGTAGTTGTGGCAATAATTATTGATGGATTTTCCATCCACAAACCATCGCAAGTACCACCCACGGCTTGCCTAGCAGGTGGAATTGGATTGCTCCTTACAGCTATGAAGCTCTCCTCACGTTAATTGTTCCCTTTTAGCCTGCAGCCGTAATTAATGGAGATGCAAGAAAGTTTAGCTATTCTTAACATGATCTTCTCACTGTGCTGCTGCACTCAGAACTTTTTGTGTATATAAATATAAATTACATTATCCCACATGTTTTGCCCTCCCGCATAATCATGACGCGCAATTCCCACGGGAGACACGAGTGCACGCGAGAAACTTTTTAATAATTCAACCAAATTAAGTCGAACGCTAAACAGAGCAGCTAGTTTCTCGCATCATGCAGCTAGAAGGATGCAACTCGTGCCCATATGCAGCTAGCGAGACACTGTAGGGATGTGAAAATTAATCCATAACCAGCTCGAATTAACACAAACTCTTGTCTCGGAAGAGAGTGTGTTGGCTGCAGCTCGCTTTACAAGCACGCAAACCCGGAACCGCTAGAACTGAAACATCTTGCCCTTTGATGCCATCCACATATTCTCCCCACCCTTGCAAGCCAGTTTAAATTGTCATAAATCTTTAAGCGTTCGTGCGGTCCCTTCCACTCACAATCGAAAGCCTCAACTTCCTTCCCCGGCTAGCGTCTTTCGATCTGTGGCCTACCTGCTGTCCAACCTCTGCCCCCGATTTAAAGCGTAATGAGACTGTGACATCTTTGTGCCATGCAAGCAACAGGATCGGGATTCCCTTCCTGTCCCCAAAAACAGTGTCAGAATTACAGTAACCGACAGCTACAAACTTTCAAAACTTTCCTACAAATACCATGAGGTAGGAAGGGGAGGATTTGGGAAAAAGACGAGCGGGGCGTCGAGTTCCTGTGAAACTTTCACAAATGTTCTTGTTTGGGATGTGTTCCCTTCCCCTAGTGCCTTACACCACACCTTGGAATTACAGTTCCGCATCATCGGCTGCGGCCATAAACCCCCGCCAGCACATAAACAAACCATCTCGGGACGTTTGCACCACACGTTTTTGTGAGTCCCTTTTTCTCCAGAACCCGTTCTGGAAGGATTGCCCACGTCTGGTTCTTGGGGAAGGGCCACACGCGCTCTTGTTGCGACTGGAAGGTGGACAGTGTGTGCGCATGAGCACACGGGAAAATATCCCATTCTCAAACGCAGGAGAAATATCCCTTTTATCTCAAGCACAAGGCAGTAGCGTAGCTCACCATTGTTGATCCTGACCCCGGGTCGCCGCTTGCCGCTTGCGGTAGTGGTCGTTCGAAAAAGGGAAGAAACGTCGAACGGTCTTTGTAAATCACTTGACGTAGAATCTCAAGTATCAAGTGGAGCTGGCGAAGTAGGCTACAAAACAAACATTTCCGTTTTTGGAGTTCAGCTTTCGCAGGCCTACTTTGGTGTGCCACTTTCACACCTTCACACTAGCAACCTTACCCATTCGAAAGCGCTTTTGATCGATCTCTGCTTGAGCGCCTTTATAAATCGACCTGTAAAAATAGATGTTAAGCTCTTCCTCATCCAACGTTCTTCTAGCTGCCTCCACAAGGCCTCTATTTTGTGCCTTTAGCAAGATTGACATGCGGTCGTTCTGAATGGTGCAGTAAACGGACCGTTAAATACGATCCGGGAGGATAGAGAAGGTCACTGCAAATGATTGTCCGGAAATCGCGCGCGCACTATCCCGTGCGATAAAAGGATTATGTTGCGTCGTAAAAAATACACTTCCTGTCACTTTATACCAGGTGATAGTGAGGGAGCGAGAGAGAAAGAGAAAGAGGGTACGAATGGTTTGGAAACATCTAAGCCTGGACCAACCAGTGGATGATATTCCAGTGGCTTTGGTAGCGTTGGGCAAATTAAATGTTTATGGTGCGCTCTGCTTCTGGTGCATGTTGGTGGAATCCCTGGGCGAAACTGAATTAATCATTTCATTGTTTTGTGAAAAGAGATAAACCATTATCTAGCAAGATTTTCACTCTGAAAAATACACGGATAATTGAAAACATTACATTCTCTTGTTCCATCTCACCGTACCTTGCGAAGGTCATTAAAAAGTATTAAAAATAAAAGCAAACGTTCCACAAAATCTGGAGATGAGCGATACCTTACAACCTTCATTCTGTCGCTGAAGGCTGCGTGTTCTCATAATTCAAACTCGTTGCAGACTTTTTCACTTCTTTCTTGTCCGAGACATCATCTTCAGGAGACGTCGCGAGCATCCGCGGCTCTTGACCTTGAGCGCTTTTGCGACGAATTCTTGCGGTCCTGCGACACACTCCAATACCAATGACTTCTAATAAAAGCTTATGCACCGTAATAAAGGTAATAAAGAAGCGAAGAAAATAAAATACTGCCAATACCCTGCTTCCAGTAACTTCATCCAGCTCGCAAACGAACTTTTACCATTGATTTTTCGCACATTAATAGTTATTCCTTCCTGCGGTCACCCCTCACTCACCGCAAAAAAAAACACAGCGGACAAAAGTTTGTGCACTAAAAATTTGTGACTTTCTTGCATTCTTGCACGTTGGTCGCGAAAACTTTCAACAGAAATCTTGCCGGACGACCGTACCACCCACGGTCATCATAATTGATGCAAATGATCTTGAGGAAAAGTGACTTCTTGCAGTGGAAACCTCCATTCTCGTTTACCTGCGTGCAGAACGGAACAGGGCTAAACACTTCTTCGGTGGTACAATGTGCACAGCCCGTGAAAAAGAGCTCACAACCTCCACTCTCCAGCGGGATTTGCGCAAACAAACAATTGCAACGTACCCCGAAAGTTTTGCGCCAAATTTCCACACCAGTTTTTTTTTTTTTGAGCTTGAGCCACACCCGGAAGATGGACAAATTTCATTATTCGATTCGACCAAGTACCCAGGCAAAACACAAACAAAAGATGTCCACCTAGCGGAATGGCACTGGAAGGCAAAAAAAAAAATGAAAAGGACTCTGCGTTGGAACTCGGTACGAACCTCCCGTACGAATAAATGATCCCCACCAATGTACACAGTGTGTCGGTGCGCACTGGCAAGGGTGGTTACGGTTCCGCCTTTCCTCAAAAGCACCCGCCCGAAAGGACCGCTGGAAAATTTAAATTTATATTGTGAAACTTTTATGAAGTAGTAATAAAGATAAGAAAACAAACTCGAGCGCTCCTTCCTCGTGCCGGAATTGGTGGGGCGAAAGAGTTGGGCACTGTTGGTTCTTCAAATCCCCCGTTGTGTTGTGTTTGTGTGCTGAGGTGGTTGGCGCCGGACATCGGTACGGTTGGGGAAGGCGCACGCAAGCAGGCAATCAACTTTCAAACCCCATCCCAAGGTACACACGATGCACGACGCGGCGCTGGAACTGCACAGCGATACACACCGACGATGTCATCGGGCAAGGGAACGGAAGCGATTTCAATGTGTCTCCAGTGGCAAACACTGTAGTACTCGAGAAGTGCCACGGAAAGCTAATAAGAATCGCGAAGCGGTTGGGGAAATGCTGTTACGCACAGAACTTCATGCAAATGGTCTTACGAGAAAATAGAAATAGCTCGTTTATTGCGCGGACACTAGACTCTACCTTGCCCAAGAAGTTCCGTTTTCAAGGGGGGGGGGGGGGGGGGTCTACACCTTCATCTCCAGCCAGCGTGCCGGATTGGCGATCGTCATCGTATCCACCGTCTTAATGTCGATGCCACGGAGCGAGAAACGCATCAGCACGTTGCCTCTACCTTGCCCAAGAAGTTCCGTTTTCGAGGGGGGTCTACACCTTCATCTCCAGCCAGCGTGCCGGATTGACGATCGTCATCGTATCCACCGTCTTAATGTCGATGCCACGGAGCGAGAAACGCATCAGCACGTTGCCTCTACCTTGCCCAAGAAGTTCCGTTTTCGAGAGGGGTCTACACCTTCATCTCCAGCCAGCGTGCCGGATTGGCGATCGTCATCGTATCCACCGTCTTAATGTCGATGCCACGGAGCGAGAAACGCATCAGCACGTTGCCTCTACCTTGCCCAAGAAGTTCCGTTTTCGAGGGGGGTCTACACCTTCATCTCCAGCCAGCGTGCCGGATTGGCGATCGTCATCGTATCCACCGTCTTAATGTCGATGCCACGGAGCGAGAAACGCATCAGCACGTTGTTCAGAATGTGGCTGTACCCGTGCCCACCGAACGACGTCTGCAAGAGAAGCACATCAAGATGAGGTTCAATTTCACAAGAAACCCATTTCCGTTCCCCGATTTTCACTTACCAGCCGATGCTTCGTGTGTATGTCGTGCGCCATCAGTATACGCTCCGTGTAACCTTCCCCAATCAACCGTACAATCTTCTGAATGCGCTGCTCGTCCGACTGCATGTACGACTCCGGATTCAGCTGATAGTACGAACACTCCGTCCCGAACAGATCGAACTGCAGGTACGTTCCCAGCTTTGCAAACTCCAGCAAATCCTCGTCCTCGAACAGCGTCCGATCCAGATGGGACATCACACACTTGGACGCATTCCCGCCCGCCTCCAGATACAACCGCACGATCTCGTACGGAGCGGCTCGATCCCGGCCCGGATGGAAGGAAACGCCACACCCGATAGCGGCCTGCACCTCCGCCGTCGCCTGGATTGCATTCCGCTCGAAGTGGCTTATCGGCCAACCGCTGCCCACCTCACCGATAAATCCACACCTTACCGGTTCGTCCAACCCGGCCACTTCCACCCCAAACAGGAGCTCCTTCGTGTACAGGTCCGTCATCTGCTCAACGCTCATCGCGTGCGTTGCCTCGTCCTGCATCGCGTGAATGTAATGTCCCGTTCCGGCAATCACGTGCACATTCGCTTCCCTCGACACATCGTACATCAGCTTCAGATTGCGCCCGAGCCCGTGAGACGTGTTCTCCACGATCGATCCACCGCCAAACTTCTTGTACGCCACCACGTCTTTCGCCACCGCTTGGTGCGTATCAAAGTCCTCGAAGTTGATGTTGTACCGGCTGCCGTACGGGTACTGCCTCACGTAGCCCACATTCTCCAGCGTAATGCGCTTGCTAACGTACTCCTCCACAGCGTCCGGTGGGGCCGAGTACATCTTGTCGAAGTTGAGCGAAAAGTGTTCGTGCGTCAGCGTGTACCCGAGCTGCTCCGGATCGACCGGACCGCGCACTGTAAAACCGACCTCCGACCATTAGCTTTCCCGATTCTACCATTTTGCCGGTGATACGGTGCTCACTTACCCGTTTGAACTTTCATCATTGCCCAAAGATGTGATCGCGTTGAAGGTTTGTATAGTACTGGAAGATTACTGGCTGTTTGTTTGGGACGTGATCTGAGCGCGTACTCGGTGGGGTTTATATTCCAACCAGCTCACGAGACACGATAATTGACCCCACCACCAGTGCGTGAGCGTGTGTTGAGAAACAGCGTAGTATGATGCGCTCGTTATCTCGCGCACTATGTCTTATCTACGCGACTTGAGAGTTGCGAGAGGCCTGTGTCTGTGGGGGGGGGGGGGTGAAGATGGAATGATCAGTTTTATTTATCTTCCGATACAAGTGTATTGAACGTGGTAGAGGTAAAAAATGCATAATGCAGTTTATTGTTAAGGTTGATTGTACCTAAAACCTGACCTACATGCAGCTAGCCACAAAAACCACACTTCCAGACATCTATTTTTGTTTGCATAAATCTCTTTCGTTTCGTTTTACTCTTATTAACACTCTGATAAATAAAGAATCTGTTTATCAAGCCCATGGTGAGTTTCCAGGGGTTTATTACGGAAGAAAAGGGAAATAAGGAGTTGTCTCTTTCTACAGAATACAGAGCCTACGTGTTAGCGTGGTTGTTATCTGGCTCTGGAGTCTTCGGTAGCAAATAAATAACAACAAAAATATTCCCTGTCTTTAATTAACGGCGGTGTTGTGACTAGCTTTTGATAATTTTCGTATCCATTTGTAGCAATATGGCCTTGACTATTTCAGTTTCTATTAATAGTACGTCTGAGTTCTTGGGAATAGTTCCAGCTAAACTCCAAAACTAGATATCCTGGTGTAAAACACGAAGAATCCTCCAAGATGTGTCAAGTTTCTGAGCCATCTGTAGATCCCAAATAAAAAGGACACTAAATGATAGTCAAAGCGAATTTTATCGTAATCATATTTATACCGGGAGCGACAGAAAATTTGAGCCGATATTTGGGCCAATAAGACTCCCCTTTTAAAATGAAATAAGTATGAAAATACCAATAAATATTTATGAGCTCGAACAACTAAAAAAATCATCACGACATAATCATAAAATGTACAATCAATTTTAAATGATTTGCCAATGTAAATAACGTCCCTTTTAAACATTCTTTCCTTTCACATTCTTATGCATATTCCTATCCCTCAAAATAACAACAAACTCCGCTTGTCAAAATCAGCTGTTCCGGCAAAATCAAAACAACAAACCCCAAAACCACCCGCAAATCTCGCACGATGCCGAAAAATTATGAAGCCGATAAGAACAATCCATGTTTAAAGGTATTTAAAACTCATTAAAATAATCTTGTTTCAGTGGCATCCTTCACCAGTCAAATCTTTTACTCTTTCCCTTGCAGGAACAGGAACTATCGTACAAGTGTCTCAGCAAGAACAACTACGATCACGGCAAATGTGAGCTGTATTATGCAAACTACAACAACTGCAAGGAGTTCTGGGTATGGAACGATAAAGTGCATTCCTGAAAAGTTTCTTCTTATCAACAAACTCTCTTGCTTTTAGAACAAAGTACGAGCGGATCGGCGCGCAAACGGTATCGTCCCTTACCTGCCAGATGTAGCCGACCGGGAAAGCATCAAAGCCGAGTATATGAAGACTAAACCGACGTGAAGCACAAACACAAATTGTGGGATGCCTGAAACGCAGTGAGTTAGCAGTGAGGGATTTCTGTTAATTTGTAGAAAATAATGTAAAATAAAAATGATTGTCTGAGAAGTAAACAGTCGCACGACAGGGAAAGCACCCAACGTGTATTCTTCGTGACGTTTCTTTCCCTCTACTGTGATTGGTAGGAAGAAATCAGCTGCTCCATATTTGTGCGGTTTTCGCTTAATTGCTGTTTGGGAATTCAAGTCATAGTTTTTTCATATTTCTCTCCATTTCACGTAATCAGATAAGCAAACTTGTTTCATAACACGGGGAAATTGGTAAATTTAAACGGACAGTTTTCCTTTCCCATAACCGTCAAATGCCACCTGGGTCCATCTAGTGTGCCGGTGTTTATAAACAAAAGCAACTGTCATTCCGAAAACCTCAACAACAAACCGCTTGCAAGATCCGCGCACCGCGGAAAAGGTAACGGATATTTACCGCTCGATGTGTGTTACAACCTTTATCCTCGTGCCTTCAACAGCATGAGTTCCGTGCGAATCTGTGCTCTGTGCCAAAACCGGTCTAACATTACGGACCAACAAACGGACGATGCGCTCGATCGTATCACGTACCACAAGTTTCCCACCAATCCGGAGCGGCTCGATCAATGGATAGAGTTCTGCAATCTGTCCAAGGAAAGCTTTCCCAAGTCAGCGTACAAGTTCCTGTGCAGCAATCACTTTGCGCCGGAATGCTTTGAGCGTGATATGCGCGGCGAGCTACTGTACGGTACCAAGCGGATGACGCTCGCGAAGGACGCTATACCAACGATCCGCACATCGACGCAGCAGTTAAAACGAAACCCGAACCCACCCCTTAGCGATGAGGAAAATCGCAAAAAGCGAAAAGAGGAGGTGGAAAAGCTGTTAAGTGGTGAACTGCCGGCCGCAGAACCGATCGTAAACCCGTTCCGAAAGCACACGTGTGAGGCACCGAACACGGTACACATCCTTCCGCGTATGAACGAAACGGAAATGGTACAAAAGATTGTGCAGTTGGAGCAGCAGACGCGTTCCCTGCGAAACGAAATCGTTCGGCTGCAGGGTACGATCGAGAGCAAGACCGAGAAGATCAACTTTGCGAAAGCGGAACTAGTGAACGTTGCTATCTTGCTGCAGGAGTTGAAAAGTCACGAAAATCGTCACCTTGAACAGCACGTAACTGAGATCTTGACCGGTCGGTTTGACGAAGGACAGCTGGCAGTGATCATGGCCGGTCCGCCCGAGCAAATGGATGAGCAAATGACGGATCAAGTGTCGTGGACGGAAGATGAACTAGCAAAAGCGCTCAAACTACGATGCATAAGCAAGGAAGCGTTCGATTATGTGCGCCAGCAGCTACACTATCCACTGCCGGGTGCGTTACAGCTCGAACGGTGGATACATACCATTTATCTGAAACCGGGAGTCTGCAAAACCGCTTTTCGATTGCTGGAACAACACGCTTCAACCTTAAAAAACATTGAGCTCGTCTGCACACTAAGCCTAATTTGCACAAACACACCTGTTCGCTACCATTACGATTGCAAGCGTGATCAACTTATAGGCCCTAACGCACAACTTCACTGCCTTACCGTGCAGGGAATATTCTGCTCCTGGCAGCAGATCGTACACATTAATTTTGATCTGAATCTCAGCAAACAGCTGCTGGAAACAACCATCAACGAGCTACACAAGATAGGCTACCACGTGGTTGCCATAACGACTGACTGTGATCGAGACGTGGCACGCTTGTGGGCCAGTTGGAACGTTAGTATTGATCAGCATTATCTACAGCATCCTATAACGGGTGGTGCGATTTATCTGTACGCCTGTCCTGCCCGTACGTTGGCCACCATCCATCGGGTACTGATTGAAGATGGATTCGTGATGCAGGAGAACAATCTTGTGATTACAAAGGCCACCCTGCTGCCGATACTCACCGAGCAAATTGCCATTTACCAACGATATCTAAGCGATGAGGTATGATTGAATGAATTTTATATTTAAATTTAATTTAATTTTTAATTAATTACTTTTTTTTTAATCACAGATCATCCAGGACCTCGAGCTCAATCCGAATCTTGCTCGTGAATTCATCTCTCCCGCAACAACGACCGCACTGAGGCAGCTCGCTCACCTCGACGATGATGAAGGAGAGCTCTTGTCCACACTGACGACTCTTTTCGATGTTTTTGTCGATTGGTACGAGCTGTGTATGACTACGAGCGGTCAGCGGGAGCAAGACTGCACAATAACGCAGTATCTCATCACCGAACTGCCGTACGGAGTGTGTGAAGACGAGCAGAACATCGTGCTGGATGGAATGTTCGATGTGATGGAAGGTATACAGTGCGTAAATTCTGACTACGCATTCCTGCCCCAAGCGGCACAAATGTCCATCAACTCGATGCGCAAGCTGTTGGTCGATCTGAGAGCGTACTATCCCGAGCAGGTGAAAGGATTGCCGATGCTCCAGTTGAGCACATTGCCAATGTTAGGAACGATCTCCAAGCTAAAAGAGAGCCTCAAAGACGCATTCCGTCCTCATTCTGTAGGTGACGTTCTTTTTCATCTGTGCAAAACGATCGTCTCACAGGTGGATGCTGTGCATACGACAAATGTGTTCCTTCAGAAGGGAAATCTGTTGGGAAATGTTCATTTGGAGAACCTTCGACTACCGGAAGATCCTCCCGATCCCGAGTTGGAGAATGTTAACGAGCAAAACGCCTGTGACTATTTGACACGCTTGATTGTGATTCAGTTGCGAAAGAAGTATGATTATCTCGGAGAAGCCCCAATGGTTATTGAGGAAAACTGTGGTCAGTACTGCGTTAAACCCCCGGAGCGAGGTGCATTGGACTTTGTTAAACCCTCCGCACTGTGGAGCGAGCAAGCGAAAAAACTCGAATCGTACGTATGTCCCATGTTAAATGAGAAAAAGGTCCCGCTACTAGAAGGTATCGTCGATACGATTCTCGCACGCCATCCACGCATGGGAAGGGATCTGTTGCAGCTGTACGTTGGGACTCGAATTGCCATTCGGGTAAGGACGCTAAACTTCACCCTGAAACTACCCATCAGCTAACAAATAAAGCTGTGTTTGGAATGTATTTTTGGCCTTTTTTTGTTTATTGCTTCTCAGAAGATTAAATGATTGAAATGCGAATTGGTTAGTGCGCCCATTACGCCGTCCTGTTCAGGAGTATTTGAAAGTTTTCTGTTACCAGATAATCGTCTCCAAAAATTATTACGAGATTCACCTCAAACTCTGCGACCGGGAGAAAGAAAAGCGGAAGTACTTCATTAGTTTCAACCAAAAGAAGGTTTCCTTTTACACGCGATCTTACCAACTTTAAAATTCTTCGTTATCAGCGTCGGACAGGTGAAAAGCCTCGGCAGCGTCATGTAGATCGGTATCGCCACCTTCGGACAAACGTTCCCATCCGCTATCTGGATGTTCTGTATTTCAGTTGCATCGCGCGAATAACCCTCCGCACAGCCGCACGTCTCTACCCGTACCAGCTGTATCTCGATCGACTTGATCGCCACCTCGGTATGGTGCACAGTAACGCTCCCGGTAAACGGTTTCGTCACGCAGCAGTCAGTCGAATCGAGCGTCCCGGAAATCCGGAACCGTGGGATGGAAATCCTTTCCTTGGCCGTTTTCTGTAGCGTCTCGGGGCTGATCGAAAACTGTACCTCCTTCGGGGGATGCTCCACCGCCGGACGGTACTGGATGATGAACTGTTGCGTTTTCTGTACACTTTTGGCAAGAAAGCTGCGCTTGATGTCACACCGCAGCATGTACGTGATGTTAACGAACACGCCGTGATAAGTTTCGTAAAGTGTTTTTGGTTCCTTGGGACAGATGAGCGGAAACTCGAAAGGGAACTCACTCGCCCCGATCGGAAGCTTGCCGGACGGGGCCAGATCCGTGTGCTGGTTGAGAAGCGTGATCGGTTTCACACTGTTGTACAGCGCCTCGAAGATGCCCACATTCTTGTTGCTGATCTGCAGATTCACCGAACCCTCCAGGGCGAGCGTAATGCCATCGTGCTTCGTTTCCGATCCGCACACGATCTGGACCACTCCCGAAACCGTTTCCTGTAGGAGGGCAAGAAATGGGACACATTAGTAAAGTGACAATGGAAACACCCTTTACACGTACCCCTTCATAGTAAACTTTGTTCGCACGGCGAAGCTTGATCTCTACAGTAATTGACATCTCGTTTACTTTTACGCAGCTAATCCGAACTGGGCCAACACAAACAATAATCTTGCGCTCATCATCAGTAATCCATGTCCTAAAAACTACCGAAAAAAACGTCCTCCGCACTGATAAGGGCTCCCGAGTGGCCCCAAAACGAACAAACACAAACAAAACCTTCCTGTGACAGCGACCGGTTTGCCAAGGTACATACAATTGATGGTGCGCCTTTGTTTACATGTGAAAACGCGATACATACAGTGCGGTTTACTACTATCATTTTATTTTAGTGGAAAACGATGAATCTACCCTCACGCAGCTCATTCGCTCGAAGCCACACGCAGATTAGGATTCCACTCCTCAAGCATGGCCACCGTTAGCTTCCAATGAATGTCCTTCTCAGGGTCATCGACAAGCAACAGTTTCAAACTGGGCAAACGGTACAAACAATTCAATCCCCGATGGGAAATGGCCGTGCCTCGTAAGTTTAGCTTCTCCAGCGAAGGTAACACATTTCCAGAGATCCGATCAAGATGCCAGTCGTCAAACTGCACCACTTTCTCAAACGAAAGATGCTTCAAGCGTAGCAGCTTTTGAATGTTTTCCATGCCTTCGTAGAAGAGAGTCATTCCATCGCAGCGCACCTCCTCCAGCACCAGGCCCGGGATATGGTGCCGAGGTAAGTCATACTCATCATCTTCATCTTTCTGGATCCACTTGTCGCTTCCACGAAATCTAAAAATTATGAAAAAAAACTGTATTTAAGATCGCTTTCCGGGAGTGTTCATACCTCCGGGAGTGTCCACAGTGTCCCTTACCTAACAGATCCGCCCCGATGCACGATAAAGTGAGCCGTAGCAATATCGTCCCCTAGCGTGGCATGCCGCTCGGGAATAAACTTTTGCATGTGTGCCTCGATGGTGTTGCGGCGCTTCATCCACCATTCCAGGATGGCCGAAGGCGAGAGGTTGATGGGTTGCTGCATCTTTTCCACCAGCTCGGAGTTACGGTTTTCGGACGCAAACAGCTTGAACGCGCTGTAGAAACTGTCCGGCCGCTCGGAGTATGGTGTGCGCCACTGGAGTCGCTTTTTATCCTCCTCGATCTGTCTTCTTATTTCCGGATCAAGATCGGGTGTTGGTCCGAGGGGCGGTGGCACATCGTTTGTGGGGCCTCTGTGAACATTGGCCCGGTTTAGAGCGGGCAGCCGGGTGGTGCATCTGACTAGCTTATACATTGCTTTAGTAAATTAAACACTATTTTAGCGAACTTGTGGGGCGCAACACACTGGAACAGTGCTGCACCGTCAGACCGATGTGCTTTTGTTTATATTTTCTCACCGATAGCGAGGCCCAGGTGGCATAATCACCTTGTTCGCCATTTTGACAGTTCATTTCTTTCCAATGCGTTTGACAGCTGCGGCGTCCTCCATCGCCTTTGGTCGCTCCGCATCATTGCCGTGCGCGTAAAAACAAACCCAATTGTGAAACTTTTGTTTAGTGTGTTTCTATAAAGAAATAAAACCATGAGTGATGCCGAACAGAGCGAAGATGGACAAGTGATGAGCGGCGTTGAGCTGAGCCCATCCGACGACGAGGAAACAACCGACTCGCTTGACATAAAACCACCGCAGGCAAGCAGCGGTTACTATGGCGCGAGCAAGCGCAAAGACAAGAAAGGAAAGGATCGACGGCATGGCAAGGACCAGTCGCACCTTCGCCATCACATGACAATGGAGCGAGAAAGTGATCGTGGAAGAGACCGCGGTGGTGGTGATAGGCGTGGTGAGCGAGGCAGCAATCGAATGGACCGGGAGCACTACTATCGCGAGCGGGACCATCACTTGCAGGTCGGTGGTCGTGAACAGCACCGACACCAGGGACAGGGCTCTTCATCGCGCACCGGAAGCAGTGGCGGTGGCCGTGAGCGAAGTGGAAGCAGCAGAGAAACAAGCTCCCGGGATAAGCACCATTCGTCCCGGTATGAAATGAACCCATTCTACGGGGAGATGCGTGAAACGTATCACAGCAAGCGGGAGCGTGATCGGGACCGTGGCGAACGGGAACACCGAGTCGAACGGGCTGAACGGGACCGGGAGCGTGAGCGTGAGTACAGCGAAAAGCAACAACGTCGGGCGGACGAAAAAGCGACCGATCCGGAGAAAATTATGGAAGACCTGCGTACACGACTGCTTCACAAAAAGATCCGAAGGGATTCGAAGCGTGTGGTGGAGGGTGGACGGGACCGAGAGCAACAAGACGTGGAGCAGATGCATAAGGAGGAAGCGGAGTATTACGCAGAGAAGAGGGAACGCCGTCGGGAGCAGTACCAGCATCGTCGACATCGTGGTGAAGAGGAGGAAGTAACTGAGGGAGGACCAAGGGAACGGGACCGCACCCGGCACCACGGCGATCGTCGCCATGCGGAGGAGGTGGTGGAAGTGCTGGAAAGCCCAGAGCATCAGCATCATTATCACCATCATCAGAAACCGTCAAGCGGTCCCCGTACGGCGGAAGAAAAGGAGCAGGAGGAGCGTCGTGCGAGGCTGCTGGAGGCAGACCGGGAGATGCTGCGTCGAAAGGAGCTTGCAAGGGAAGAGCTGGAGTCGCGCAGGTTAAGAAAGGAGGCGGAACGTGGCAGAGCTGCCGAGTCGGAATCCAACTCGGAAGAGTCCGAGGAGGAAGATGAGGAAGAAGTGGATGACGAGGAGGGAGAAGAGGAGGAGGAGGAGGGTCAATCGTACGAAGACGATGATGTCGAGATGGTACCGGTAGATGCTCGAGAACGACGATCGGGCGGTCAGCTAAATTCTAAGCGAAGGGCCGATCGAGGAAGGGAGCGAAAACGACATAGAAATCGGCACGCATCTTCTCACTCACGATCGAGCTCGTCACAAGCCTCGGACGAGGAGGAGAGGGATGAGGAACACCCACCGGGCAGTCCCCTCTCGGTGGGTGATCTCGCAAAATCCGATCGACGGAATTCCGGCTCCTACAACTCACAGTCCCGATCGCCCACAAACTCACGGTCGGGATCGGAATCGATTTCCAGAAGTCGTTCGCGAAGTCCTCGTCGGCATCGTCGCCACGAGGAGCGCGACAGCCTCAGTCCGAGCAGTCGCAGTCGTTCTAGGGAGGACGGAGCGCGCAAACGCCCCGCCGGTGGTGATGATAACGATAAGGATGGGGAGGGAAAGGCGGTGGGAGAGGGAAAACCAGCCGCAGGCGATGATGAAGTGAAGGAGGTGGAAGTGAAGGACACTCTGCCACCGTACTTCCCGGGCATACAGGGTTGCCGTTCGGTGGAAGAGTTTCTCTGTCTCAATCGCATCGAGGAAGGCACGTACGGCGTAGTGTACCGTGCGAAGGACAAGCGCACGGAAGAGATTGTCGCCCTGAAGCGGCTGAAGATGGAGAAGGAAAAGGAGGGCTTCCCGATCACGTCCCTGCGGGAGATTAATACGCTGCTCAAAGGGCAACACCCGAACATTGTGACCGTGCGGGAAATCGTGGTCGGCAGCAACATGGACAAGATCTTCATTGTGATGGATTACGTGGAGCACGATCTGAAATCGCTGATGGAAACGATGAAACACAAGAAGCAGGTGTTCCTGCCCGGTGAGGTCAAGTGTCTCACCCAGCAGCTGCTCCGTGCCGTTGCCCACCTGCACGACAACTGGATCCTGCACCGGGACCTTAAAACGTCCAACCTGCTTCTTTCCCACAAAGGCATCCTGAAGGTGGGCGATTTTGGACTGGCCCGCGAGTACGGTTCCCCTCTCAAACCGTACACCTCGATCGTCGTGACGCTTTGGTACCGTGCGCCGGAGCTGCTCCTCTGCTGCAAAGAATATTCCACCCCGATCGACATCTGGTCGGTCGGTTGCATCTTTGCCGAGTTTCTCTCGATGGCGGCCCTCTTCCCGGGCAAAACGGAAATCGATCAGCTGAACCGCATCTTCAAGGATTTGGGCACACCGAACGAAAAGATCTGGCCCGGCTACAGCGAACTGCCGGCGGTACAGAAGATGACCTTCACCGAGTATCCGGTGTCGAATCTGAGGAAGAAATTCGCCCACCTTACAAGCGAGCTGGGCATTTCGCTGCTGCAAGGACTGCTTACGTTCGATCCGAAACAACGGCTCACGGCGGAAGCGGCGTTGCAGCACAACTACTTCAAGGAGCTGCCACTGCCGATCGATCCGGCCATGTTTCCTACCTGGCCGGCGAAGAGTGAGCTCGGACTGAAGAAGGCACTCGCATCTAGTCCGAAGCCACCGAGCGGTGGTGGCGAGTTCAAAAAGCTGGTAAGTTTTCCCGACGGTCAAGAGCTTCCATCATGTACTAATTTTTACTCCCATTGTTCCAGGGCGATGACGCTGTGCCGGATAATGCGGGATTTCATCTCGGCGGTACAACGTACGCGGAATCGCGACAGCTTGCCATGGGTCCCGGGTTCAGCCTAAAGTTCTGAGGGCACGAGTTGTCATCCGGGTTCGGGTTGAAGTAGGCCTGACGGCACTACTTGTACCGAACACACGGTTGACTTACTGCTTTAAAGGCTATAAAATGGAATCCACATTCTTTGGCGCTTTTAGCGTAGAATCGTAGGAAACTGTCCCGAAAGATTTTCGAAATAGGCAATAAAAGTTGAATGTCTCACCACAGTAAAAAAGATATAAAAATCCAGCATGGACCGTGCAAATCGGACGAAGCCGTCTATAAATCACATTTGAGGAAAAGATGCTCAAAAAGATTTTTGAGAGAAGAAAATGGTGCAAGGACAAGAAGGTAGTGCGAGAAGAAGTAATACATATAACCAAACTGTGAGAAGATGTCGTAAAAACGTCAACCATCAAGACCCAAGGTCTTCCGAATCGACGGAAGATCGTTAACAGTATCGGACCCTTCAGCTGCAGCCCAAGACCGCAAAAAGGGATATAGATCCTGAAAAGTGAGTAACATTATCAGTTTAACGACGGCTTATGGATAAAAAAATAGTTTAGAAGGAATTGCATAAATGTAATCAGAATGACACCAGACAGCCTAATCCGGAAAGACAGTACACAAGCGCTGATTAGCAGACCCAAGGGTTGGGCGGGTTGGTCACCGCCAATAGCGCCAGTTGTCCAGGGGGCGCCAAATTACAATTCTATAACTAGTGAATGAGGGGAGTACGCTCATATGAAGTTTTGCCAAGGGCGCAGACACGCTGATTAGAAGAATATATTGGAATTGATAAAAAGCCAAGTGAATCGCTTTTCATCTGTAACATTTAAAAGATAAAAAAGAACAATATACCATAATTAATTAAGACGTTAAACGTTAAATTAAAATCAAATTACAGCGTTGGGTGTTGGAATCGACTGCACACATGTGATGCGTAAGTTTCCCACGCGACTTTACGCGCACTTCTTGCTGATAATGTCGGTATGGGAGAACTCGTAGCCCACTAACCCTTGACCGTGGCAGTGATAAAAAGCCCCACCACTCACCATATTTTATCGCTCTGGGTAGACCTCTCTTTTTCCACTTCCTTTGAGTCCCATGCACCACCACACGATATAAGTAAACCGGTTTACATCAACTCTGCGTACCACGCGGTACGGTGATGCATCCACCCATTCATGCCTTAACGAGTGTCCAGCTTTATCAACTTCATTATATCTCTCTTGCTCACCACATCAAACGGAAACGACAGGTGGTGGATGTGTTTCGCAGGCCCTTTACATATCACCTTGCCCTTGCCCACTTAGCTCCGATGTGAAAGGTAATAGGGATAGGTTGATTATCGGCATTGTAGAAATTATGACGGATTAGCTTTTCTGACCATCCAGGGGTCATGATTCTGATCCCCTATTGTTGGAGTACATCATGGCATAATCTAATTATCGCTTCATTTGAATTCGTACCAATGTTTGCCAAGTATTTACTCGTCTTCTTTGGAAGTGTCAGCCGGCCAGCACTTGCTAATTGCTAGTGCTTTGGTCATTTCCTTCGAGTGCCTTCGGTGCTAATGGCAGAATGGCTCATAATGAAGTGCACTTTCGTTCGACATTGCGGTCTTCGTTTGCATACTGCCAGTGGGAAAATGCTAATGAGCTCGCGTGCCGATGCAATGGAACAAGACGGCGCTGACCTGGCTAGACCTGCTAAAGCATGCTTTAATTTGTTTGAAATCAAATACTCCAATCGCTCAACCCGGAAGGCTCTCGAATTTTGCTTCCTAGCGCAACGTACTCTTCCAGACAGACTTATCAGGTGCGGGTACGTCGGGGCTATCAACCACCAAAAACGTGACCAAAAACACGCCTTCGGTCTTATCATCACGAGGTGTAGCACAACCGAATGGCAAATTTCGCAATGTGACAATTTCCCCTTTAAACGTGTGATGCAATTTTTCGGCCTGACAAAGCGAAACGTAAAACCACCGCGAAACGTAGATGTATAGTACAAAAAATCAATACTTTATTTCCATTTTATTGCTCTCAGCTCATGGGATGATATTTTAAACATCTAAACAGTTTTGCTTTGTTGTTCACACCGTTTTCATAGCTCTCGCTTTGCTTGTTTTTACTCTTCCCGTGAAGAGCTTTCCCTTTCCACATTCAGGTTCAACCTGATGATCTCCTTCTTGATGATGATTTGCTTTATGGGAAGTACAGACGGAGAGAGTGTGAAATGTTTTAAAAGAGCATTTAGCGGCAAGCTCCCGCAAAAACCCGAGTGCGAAAGATTCTTCTGTTGGTGAGTTTGTGTGTGTATGGTGTAGCGAGGAAGAGAGATCATCCAACACAGGACAGCCCGATCTACCTGGCTCTCTCGCGGGGCATGTAAGCTTAGTTCACCGCGTTGAAGTAATCCTTCGACTTGTGCGGATCGGCCACCATCGTCTTGCTGCCAGGCTTCCAGTTGGCCGGGCACACCTCACCGAACTCGTCCGTGTACCGGAACGCTTCCACCAGGCGCAGCGTCTCGTCCACGCTACGACCGACCGGCAGATCGTTCACCGTCACCTGCCGCAGGTTGCCCTTGTCGTCGATGATGAACAGTCCGCGGAATGGTACGCCCGACTCCTCCTGCAGCACACCGTAGTCGCGCGCAATCTTCATCGACTTGTCGGCCAGCAGCGGAATCTTCAGCTCGCCCAGCCCACCCTGCTTGCGGGGCGTGTTGATCCAGGCCAGATGGGTAAAGTGGCTGTCGGTCGAGCACGCGATCACCTCGCACTTCTTCTCGCGGAACTCATCCGCCCGGTCGGAGAAGGCGACGATCTCGGTGGGGCAGACGAAGGTAAAGTCCAGCGGGTAGAAGAACAGCACCACGTACTTGCCGAGGTAGTCCGACAGACGGATCTCCTTGAACTCACCGTTCACGACGGCGGTGCCGCTGAAGGCGGGTGCGGGCTTCTGCAGCTCTGGGACAGGCATGATGCTTTTAGTTTACTAAAGAGAAATGGGTGCGAAAAAGAAAGATAAAATCATAATTTTAGTCACATGAAGTGGAGCATTAATCATACAGTGCAGAAACATTGCCATTATTGCGTCCCGTTTGCTACGTTTGCCACTGTACGCGTTATAACCGGTTGTGTTGAGCAATGCTTGCCGGCAGTTGCGTAATTCCATAGCCTGCTTGTTCCATTGTTCCCATGGTTACACGCGAGAGCGAGCGGATTAGTCAGTGGTTTCTTCCCTTCCTTCCTTCCTGCCTTCTTTCGGAGGAAGTGGTTCAATCCTTCATTCAACATTTATTATGCCGTTTTTATGATTCAATAATCGTTTCGGTTGCCTTTCATTTAGTGTTAGAAACTGGAAGACTGTTGAGTGACGCAGCGCAGTCAGGGCGCTTCATGACTAAGGTTCCCCCATATGAAAAAAAACCTTTTTCCAGCCTCTTCGACGCACAACGAACAAAAAAATCTGAGTCACGAAAAGCACTGAGGCAGAGACGGTTGAGTGATTTGTACAGCCCGACCTGTGCTGATACTTTCACTTTTTACCTGAGAATCGCACTCCATCAGCACGCTTCAAAACCTTCCATTAAAAAAAAGGCAAATGGGGAAGTTATTCGCCGGTGGGAAGAAATGGAAGAAAAAAAGATGGCGTTACGGACGACGACGTGACACCAAGATCGAAGATCATGCGATGGTGAGGGGGGCCACCTCCAAGAGGAAAGCAATCTCATTCGAAAATGATGAAAATATAGGCTCACGCAGGAGGCATCCGCGTCTCTATCCGCCTCGCGCTAATCGCCGCGACAAGACAAGACAGACAAGCCGAGCGGGAACAACAATTACATCGCTTCTTCTCCCGTGGCAAACGTCCATTGCTTCTAGCAACATCCACCGGGAGTGTGATTATGCACCACTCGTGGGATTAGATCGGAAGTGGCGGAGACGGGCAGTGAAGAGCAAAACTGTAGCTTGCACTGTGTGGAGCAGCATGCCATCCCGTGTCTATGCGCGTTATCGAGCGTATAGAAATTGCTAGAAGCTAGGCATTTAACGCCCCCCCCCCCCCACGAGTCGAGGGGATGAGAAATGTGGAGATTTGCAACACAATTGCCATAGAAACCGACGGGCCAAACCCTTGGCAAAAATCATTCACCCCTGGGCTGCCACCGGGTGCCACGGTGACAATTAAAAGGGGGCTCTCCCCCTCCTGTGCTAAAGTGTTCCAATGGAAAATCGATTAAATTCCGATAGTATGTCCGCGTAAGCTGTTAGAGAAAAAAAATGGCCTTTTCCAAGAGGGAGAGATGAAATTTGACATCACTCCAACAAAGGCTGGGCAATGGCGTCCGCTTCCGGATTGAGTGAGTGATTTATACAAAACACCGAATCTTTGTAGCAACCAGAGTTTTTTGCGATTCTGCTTTTTAATTAATGCAGCTTCCTACAATATTTCATCATCCATGGTCAAATTGTGAATTTGTACTACCAACACTTTACTGTGATCAAGTTTTACAATAATTACCTTTAGTAAAATCACGTACAAGGACGAAAAACTTGCGATATAATTACGCAAAATGGATCGGACCGCACGAAAATGCCGGTAACACGACCTACACACACACGCACACGGTAAAATTCACGGAACAACGGAGCGAACGACGGTTTGCTTGCGTTCTGTTCGGCGGAACTTTCCTTCTGAACACACTGAACTGACAGGTGGTCATAATTTGTACCGGCCGCTCGAGCGGCTAGCGGTGCTTAAGGTGCGCTTACACCTAGCGCAAGCAATACGCACCAGCAACAACGCGTGTGACAGCTCGTGTGCGTACAGGAGATCAATGTGAGCTGTAGGAAAAATAGCCTTTTTCTACCTAAGCATTTCTTCCAGTTTTAAAACAAAAATTTATCATTTGATTGGTGGTGGTGATGATATGTTTTAATCATTATTTAATCTTTCCAAACGAACATGAAACACTTGTTGCGATACGATTGCTGGAAATGAGCCTTAACTTCCCATGCAGCATCACATTGAAGATTTGACAGCACAAGGTGCGTATAGATCAACATTCAAATAACGAATAAAAATGGAACTGCGTATGTTGCTAAACATTGCACAAATTATACAGTTTTTTTTTAATTATCAAAATTTCTGCAGAGAAGCTTTGCTAGCCAAAGATAAAAGTTAGAAAGCAAATAAGGCCTTTCACTTACTGATCGCTCTTTGATTTGTTAACCTAGAAAAAACATTCTCTAAACATTCGTATTGTAAAAGCATTCCATTTCGCTGATTATAGCACCGGCTTTTGTATGAGCGTTTTATGCAAGAAATTCCACACACAGAGTCCAAACCAATTACCGTGTGAGGGTGGCGAGAAGAAGGGGTTAATTTATGCGATAAACACCCACGCTGTAAGCTGCAAACGATCAGCAAGCACCATCGGCTAATAGAAGATAATGCAAAAGTAAAAAAAACGCTACGGGATACTGTCTTTGGTCAACGCACCAACACACATATGCTTTCGCATCAATCAATAGGACTAATGGAGTGCATCTAGCGTGCGAGTGATTCCAGTCCCCATTTGCTCTCGACTCATCGAACGCAGCGGACGCACAGTTGCAAAAATGGCCCCAAAGGTTCCAAACGTTCGGCTCAACAATGGCCTTGAGATGCCCATGCTAGGGCTTGGCACGTACCTGGTAAGAATCGCACACGATAACGGTGACAGCCATTATCAACGACGGGGATGCTGAGTTATTTTTGTCGCCACAGTTTTACATGTAAGTAAACGCTTATCATCGTTACAGGCCACCGAGGAGGAAGGTATTGCGGCGGTAAAGATGGCCATAGACGAAGGTTATCGCCATATCGATACGGCTTACTTCTACCAGAACGAGAACCAGGTTGGGCAGGCGGTGCGGGCCAAAATTGCCGAGGGACTCATCAAGCGGGAAGATGTGTTCATCGTGACGAAGGTGCGCTGTGCAACTGTTGCCAGAAGGAATTCGACATGCTGTAATAAGATTTGCTTTTTCTCGCAGGTTTGGAACACTTATCACGCACCGGAACATGTGGCAGAAGCGTGCCAAAAGTCGCTCGACAACCTCGGGCTGGACTATATCGATCTGTACCTCATCCACTGGCCGATGGGATGGAAGTTTGCCGGCTGGTCGGCGGACGATCTGATGCCGATGGATGCGAACGGTAAATCGATCGTTTCCGACGTCGACTATTTAGATACGTGGAAAGCGATGGAAGCGCTGGTGAAGGAGGGCAAGGTGAAGAGCATCGGAGTGTCGAATTTCAACAGCAAGCAGCTGACGCGTCTGCTGGGTAACTGTGAGATTAAACCCGTTACGAACCAGGTCGAGGTGAATCCCGCCATCAATCAGCGTAAGTTGATAGAATTTTGCCGCCAGCACGACATCGTCATTACGGCGTACAGTCCGCTGGGCCGACCGAACATGGCCGATCCGGTCGTCGGTACGGCGGGCATCCCGAAGCATGCGCTGGACGATCCGCGTGTGATCGAGATTGGCAAGAAGTACGGCAAAACGGCGGGCCAGGTAGTGCTTCGGTATCTGATCGAGCTGGGCACGCTGCCGATCCCGAAATCGTCGAAGCTGGAGCGCATCCGGCAGAACATTGACATCTTTGACTTTAAGCTGACCGAGGAGGAGATCAAGGTGATGGACGGATTCAACACGGGCGGTCGAACCGTACCGTTCAACTTCAGCAGCGAGCACAAGTACTTCCCGTTCAAGGAGGAGTACTGAAGTGCTGCGTTTCTTCACGTTCGTTCCATCTATTGTTTGTCTGCACTCGAACGGTCACCGTGAATAGTATTCATTAAATATGGTTGTTTTGGTAAATAAACGTTACTGCACCATTGTTTGTGCCATGTGATGCAAGCGGAAAGATTACAATTATTTTCCTCCCCTTACTCATAAAGCGATAATCATCATGATGCGAGAATGCATTTGCAGCGATGCAACGGAAGGGCGAACCTTACAGGGCGGCCCCTGTTTACCATTGATTTATTTGTGTTTGCTAATGACGCTCGCGTACTGTTTCTACCGGGGAATGGGCCGTAATGGGAAAAAGTGTTGTAATTAAACACAGTAGGCTACGGTTAAAGCGCTGTGACGGTTAAACACGTTACGCTTATTTAAACGGGTTTTCAAGAACTTTTTAAAACAAATCTGTGTAAAGCTAATTCGATTGAAGTTTAGCAGTGTTACAACAGTGAAACGACATGCATCTGGTTGCTGGTAAGGGGTTTCACCTTTATCACCTTTCATATGTCTCAATTAAATAACACGTTTCATTCCGATAAGATAGAGTTGCGAGCAAATGAATGGAGCGTTTTAAGTTATTGATTTTCTAATTTCAATTATTTGATTGGTTCTTTTCAGTTTAAAAAATCACCGAAACCTTTAGAAACGACTTCCCCTTCCAAAAGGGCCTTTTTAAGGTCCACATATCCAGTTACTTAGTTACTCGTATCGAGTTTCATCACAAATAGGGACGGAGGAGTGATAACCGACCAACCTTCCTATTCAAGCATCAAAAGGTAAGCTCTTTAAAATTGAATAACGCATCATAAAACTAACGTTTAATAGATAACAACCTTTCCCTTTGATAAGATAGTTACGATTAATCTCAAGTGGGCTTTAATAAGTATAGATAATACTATTCATTTAGCAGTTCCTCATACTATTCCCATTTTTATTTTAAAAAAGCTTGAAACTCACCCATTTCCAACACCTTTTTGGGACAAGTCCTTACCACACGATTAATATTCTATATCGAACGGATAGTATTTGTGGGACTTCAGAGGCAAAAATGGGATTGTACGTGCCGAGTGGAACGAGGCCAGATATTCCATTTCCTCCTGCGTTAGGGTGAAGTCGCACACGTCGATATTCTGCCGCATGCGTTCCTCGTTGGTTGAGTAGGGAATCGGGATGGTGCCGATATCGATCTTATAGGAAAAGCGAACGGAAAAAAGGTATCAATTTCCTGTAAGGGTCTTCCTAATGGCTAATACTGAAACTCACCAAATACCGCAGTATAACCTGTCCACCCGTTTTGCCATACTTGCGCCCTATTTCCAGCACCTTCGGGTCGTCCAGCGCATTCCGGTTGCCGTACGTCGTCCGGTGCGGACGTCCCATCGGCCCGTACGCCGTCACCGTTATACCACGTGCCTTACAGAACGCTATCAACCGGCGCTGGTCGTATCCCGGGTTGGCTTCCACCTGATTGTTCACCGGTTTGACTGTCGCTATCGCGAGAATGCGCTCGATCTGCTCACTGTTAAAGTTTGACAGTCCGATGCTACGCACCCGCCCGGACGCGACCAGCCCTTCCATCGCTTTCCACGTGTCCACGTAATCCACCGCCGACAGCAGCATGTTACCGTCCGCATCTTTCGGCTGCATATCGCCGTACCCGTACCCGGCAAACTGTTGCCCCATCGGGGAATGCATCAGGTACAGATCGATGTAACCGATGTCGAGCATGTCGAACGAACGACGGAACGCTTCCTCGACGTGTGCCGGATCGTGAAACGTGTTCCACAGTTTGGTCGTAACGAACACGTCCTCCCGGCGGATCACACCCTCCGCTATCTTCTCCCGTATCGCCTGTCCAATCTCGACCTCATTCTCGTACAGGAAGGCGGTATCGATGTGCCGGTACCCGAGATCGATCGCTTTCTTTACCAGCTCCACACACTGTCCTTTTTGGGCCTATAAGTACAAGGGGAAAGTGTAAAATGTACTGCTCCGTGGGTTAGCCGCTTTTTTCGGTCCCTTTTACCAGGTATGTTCCGTAGCCGAGGACCGGAATTTCGTATCCATTGCTGAGGCGAACCGTAGGCACTTGTTTTGACATTGCGATTGAACAGCTGATTCCGTTCCCTTGCGGTCAAGCGCGTAACATGGTGTCAAATCTCCCTAGAGGGCTTTTGAAAAACATGTTTTAAACATTTGTAATAAAAATATTTAAAAAATCCTTTTTCTTTCATTTGTTTTTCGTGTCTGTTTTCTCCAGCTTAATTTTACAAGATGAAGAAAAAAATGTATTTTTTTCATTTTTTATTCTCCTGTCTTTAGATCCGGATTCAACCGTACGTCTTATCGCAGGGTTATAAAGTCATCGAGGAGAGGAAGTATAAAAACTTGATAACTTCATTCTCCTTCCCCTGTGTCTTCAAGTGTTTGATGTTCGACAACCGTTACTGATAAACGTTCGCTTCCGCCATGTTCCATTTCCAATTGTTAAAATTCCGCATTAAATGGATAGAATTGATGTGCCTCAGCTACTTCAAACTTCACCAACCGTTCGCCCGTGTTGAGCGTATCGAGCGTACGGACCTCTTCTGGCGTTAGGGCAAAGTCAAAGATGTCCAAATTCTGCCGGATGCGTTCCGGGTTGCCCGATTTCGGTATTGGCACCGTACCGATATCGACCAGATAGCGCAACATCACCTGAGCCGGCGTTTTGCTGTATCGCTGCGCAATCGTTAAGACGCGCTCGTCCTCGATCGGATGCTGGGAGGGTTTCGAGCCGTCCGGACCGATGCTACTGCCCGGTCGGATCAGTGGACTGTACGCGGTAACGATCACATCACGCTCTTTGCAGAACTTGATCAGCTTTTTCTGGTTCAACCGAACGTGACACTCGACCTGATTGGTAACCGGCGTCACCGTACCGTTCTCGATGACGCGGCGTAACTGCTCCGAGTTGAAGTTGGAAACGCCTAGACTGCGAACGCGTCCCGTATCGAGCAGCTGCTCCATCGCTTTCCACGTTGCCACGTAGTCGACGTCGGTTAGAACGGTTGTGCCGTTGGCATCTACCATCGCTCCGACCGGCGAGTGCATCAGGTACAGGTCCACATAGTCTAGGTTGAGCTTGGCGAGGGAGGCATCGAACGCCTCCCGCACTTGGGCTGGTTCGTGTGATGTGTTCCAGAGCTACAATCGAGTTTCAAAAGTATATCTTTTAAATGCAAAACTAATATAAAAGGTTTATAATTCCTTCTTACTTTGGTAGTAACGAAAAGGTCTTCCCGCTTAACTGTTCCATCGGCAATCTTTTCCCTTATCGCCTGTCCAACTTCTGCTTCGTTCCGGTACAGCGAGGCAGTATCGATGTGCCGATAGCCTGCATCAATTGCTGTCTTCACCGCCTCAACGCAGTGCTGTCCTAGAAGCTACAATTCAGGAACAAAACGTAGTTCACGCACTGTACTTCTAACGATTCCTGCACCGAATCTACTCACATTGTAGGTGCCCAATCCCAACACTGGCATCTTTTTGCCATTATTAAGCGTCACGAGTGTAGCTTTCACGTCCATCTCTAGCTCTCTTTCCCTGGCTTGCTTTGGTTTGTTTGCACTGGAAAGGCTTTCGGTAAACTAAACACTTTCTCTGCAATGTTACCTAATTTATACTAGTAGGTCACGCCTCGCATAACCACAAGACATCCGGCGGGCTTGGAAGCAATTTGGGAGCTAATGCGATATGTAGTGCGGTTTTCTGAATGCTAGACAACATTATCAGCATTATCAGCATAAAAAGAGAGGGAAACAATGGGAGATTTTTCTGGAGGTTTGCGTAGTATCTTACGAACTATGGTTGTGATGCACACGATCTGTAAGCCGTCTATTAGTGAGTGTATAATAATTGACCTTGGTTTGTCACTGCACTAGTTGCGCTACTACTTGACTTGCACTACGTTTGACATTTAGCACACTTCAAGGACATTGACGTTAGTTAAAGCGAAACGTGTTTTATTACTTTCAATAACTCAACATTATGGATATTATTCTTCCTTCTCAAACGGATGATGCGGATGTCCGAAGGCGCTCGATTCCGGACAAATGCGTCCGTTGCGCTCCAAGCCAGCCAGCAGCTGCATATCACCGTCATCCAGCTGAAAGCCAAACACATCAAAGTTCGACGCAATCCGTTCCTTGGTGACCGACTTCGGAATGACGACGTGACCTAGCTGGATCTGATAGCGGATCAAAATTTGTGCCGTCGTTTTGCCATACTTCTTCGCCAGCTGACCAACGGCAGCATCATCCATCAGCACCGGATCATCCTCCTTAACCCAGGGCCGAGCCGGTGACCCAAGCGGACTGTACGCGGTAATTATGATACCTTTCTCAGCGCAGAACGAAGTAATTTTCGCCTGATGCAGATAAGGATGGCACTCGATTTGATTCGTCACAGGTGGTATCCGCGCTACGTCCAGGACGCGCTGTACCTGTTTGGCGTTAAAATTGGACACGCCAATGTTACGCACCAGCCCCGCATCGACCAGCTTCTCCATCTCCGGCCACGTATCGACGTAATCGACATCGGAAAAGATGAACGTTTTGCCATCCGGTCCCATCGGGAACAGCTCGGTACCTTCCTTGTAGCCTACCGGCCAGTGGATCAGGTAGAGATCGAGATACTCCAGCCCGAGGTTCTTCAGCGTAGTCTTGCAGGCACCCTCGACCAGATCGGGCCGATGGAAGGTGTTCCACAGTTTGCTCGTCACAAACAGATCCTCTCTGGACGGGGGAGGAAGAGAGAGATAAATTTAGATAAAAACTGGACGATGAACAAGCTGCTGCAGTGGCGTAACATACCGCTTGACAACACCTTCAGCAATCTTGGCCGCAATTCCTTCGCCCACCTCATGCTCGTTCTGGTAGACATGGGCACAGTCGATGTGCCGGTAGCCGGCATCTATCGCATCCTTTACCGCCTGCGCAACCTGTCCCGGGGGAGACTGTAAACCGAGAAGAGTAAACCGGGGCGTCACTCACATACGGGTAGGCACCATCAAACGGCAAATCCATACTTACGTTCCACGTACCCAGCCCTAGCATGGGGATGCTGTTGCCGTTCTTGAAGATTGCATTCGGAACCACAGAACAAGCCATTTTACACTGATGAATGTTTGGGGTACTTCAGACGACAATAAAACCGATGCCTACTAGATGCGTGCGTAACCGTGGAAAGGTAAAGCAGCTTTGAGAGGGCCGATCGAACGTGGTCGATCACGATGTGCGTTTGTATTGTTCCTTTCTGTATATAAATAGTCATTCTAGTCGGAGAGGGCGAGATTAGAGACGGAGCGAAATAGAGAGAGAGAATGGGTAAATATGGCGCACAAGGGAATTTTAGGGACTAGAAAAGACCGCCCCATGTGTACGCTCTCGCGCTGGATTCAATGCTCTCGAGCCAGTTACATTTGAAAGCGAGCCACACCACTGTCAGCCACGCGATGAAGGAAGGTGTCTGAAAAAAGGCGCAAATAAAAGTGTTATACGTGTTTAGAAAATTGATTTTCTCCATCATAATCACTTAATTAAGCCAGTTTAGATAATACAAAATTTCTTCCGAATGGTTTTAAATCATTTAACCGATCTATTGATGCAGATTTTAAAGAAATTAAGACAGCTCTCTTTAAAATAAGGGCTCTCCATGTACGCAGCCAACTACCCCTAACCGTCAGTTGGCTGAAGAAGTGTGCAAAAAACCGTTGAGATGTTTGACTTTAAAAAAATGAAAGCAGTAATTTATTTATTTAAGTTAAAAGCAGTTTATCATGTATTACTCATGAAATAAAAGAAAATCGTTCCCTTATTTCACAACCAAAGAAACTCGCCATACTGTATGTTGCATCGAAAGTTTTTTTTATTCCTATTTTGTCTGATCATCGTGGAAAGACTTATCTTTAGTGTGACTTACCCCTCACCGATCGAGTTAATTCTCTTATCGGCAATTGAGCATAGCGATAATGTATCTCCTATGCGATAATGCAACGCACCTTCGATAATAATGCGTATACCCTTGTAGTTCTTTTTTTCTTCTATCGAGCCACCTTCCCAACCCCGGCCGGCCGACATTCTAATCTAACTATTGGGATCATGTTACGCGTTTGTGGCATTTGTGGAAAATCGGAGGAAGTAAACCATAAACGAGCGATTGGAGGAAGATACACGGCAAGAAAAGCATGGGCGAAAAATGGAAGATTATTTTTAAACCCTTTTCTGACATGGCTTCACGATGACGTTATTAATTGCACCCATCTTTTAGTTTCTCTCGATTTTTTCGCAAACCTCTCACCGCTAACGGCGTGTATGCGTATACGCAATTTCACTCGCGCTACCCATGTATGCGTATACGCTCCCGCGGAACACGTTCGAACCGCGATTCGACAGTTTACAATTTGATGTACGGCTTCGCGGTCCAAACATACACCAAACCACTTGTTCCATCAAGGCAACCAAAGGGTGTCCCCTATCTCTGTGTGAGTGTGAACTCTGCTTCAGTGAAGTTCCCATCACTATCTGTCGAGCAGGCCCGCGAGATAAGCATTCTTCTACTGTATAAAACTCGCGCCCTACTCTGCCGGCAGTGTCAGTCAGTCTTGCTGCTGTTGTCGGTACTGGAGTGTACGTTCCGGGCTTGTTCTGTGTCTCCAGTTTTGTGCTAGACGACGGGTTTTACGTTTTTCATTCACCGGTGATTAATCATGGCATCGAAGGTTCCATTTGTGACGCTCAACAACGGGCAAAAGATGCCCATGCTCGGTCTGGGAACTTGGGGTGTAAGTATTGTGCTTCCTGCCTCGTACGGAATTATATAATTGTAGCAGAGAAGTGAAGGAATTCAATTGCGAGCTGTGCGACAAACGCGGTGAATCGAGCTATCGTGCTCGATTGTTCAATTATTTAATGCAATGCACCTCATGCAATGGTTTCCCCCTTCGTTCGTGTTAAACAACCCTTCTATTGATTGCTTCTCCGGCAATCTACACTTGTGTGTAGGTCACAAATGGAAACCATTGCATGACTTTGCGGATCGATCTGACCGCTGGTGGAATAAGGCAGAAAACATTCAGTAAGATTATTGTTTGCTAGTTTACGTCGAGATATTACTCTCTAAACAATAACATCTGCGAGTGGCTGTGGGGCGTATATTGCGTTTGTAAATACGGAAAGGGCTTTCACACACACAAAGACACATGGGGACCGGCTTTCGTCGTTAACCCTTCAGAGTGCAGAGAAAAATTTGAGTTCGATAAAATTGAGGATGAAGTTAATATTAATTTTGAACGGCGAAGGAGTTGGAAAGGGTGTAGAAAATGCGAAAACCCTATGGAAATTATTGTGAAAGATAGAGTTAATACATAATTCAGAAGAATACATTCTTCACGTTTCATAGGTATTTTACAAGCAAACCAACAGCTTCCGTTCGTTTAACAAAATTTTGAAAAACACTAATTTCTGCGTACTTGTGGGCCATCATCTTAAATCAAGTTAACTAGACAGCAAATGATATAATTTAGATCGGTAAAACAAGAAAAAAATGTTTTGCAAAATTTAACGTATTGCATAAAAATACTTAAAAATAGATTAGATTTTTTTTGTAACAAAAATAACAAGAAATTAACTTTCATGGAACAGATATAAATTCATTTACAGTCCAAAATTGCGAACAAGAAACCAAATGAAGCAACCAGAAACCAAATGGCCCATAATGAACCACAGCATTTTGGAAAAATTGATTTTAATTTAATTTTAGGTGATAGTTGTAGTGATAGTTGTAGCAGCTATTAAATGAGATTGAACAGTTAGGTTTTTTAATGTTCACGATGCTTGCAGTTTTTGTTATTATTTCGCGATTATTTAGATTTTGATCCGATTTTTAAAGAAACTTATTTTAATAGGTATCTTTATCGTAAAGCAATAAGAACCCAAAATAACCAATTTTGCCCCGATAATGCCTATATGACATGATTTATAGGCCTAACTAAATTGAAGTTGGAACCAAAGTGATAACATACCTATATGATAACAGATTATCGTTAATCAATAGTAATCGCTAGGCTCGCAATAGCTTCATGTTTTATTCAAGCTGTCCACCAAAGAATGACATTATCCACCCCTAACTGCCAACAAATTACCCTCTCGTACTTGCCTTTATGTTTCATTCATTCAAATTCTTTCCTCGTCCACTTTTAGTCTCCTCCTGGTGAGGTTGCCCAGGCGGTAAAGGATGCGATCGATATTGGGTATCGCCATATCGACTGTGCCCATGTCTACCAGAACGAGCATGAGGTCGGTGAAGGCGTGAAGGCCAAGATCGACGAGGGAGTGGTAAAGCGTGAGGATCTGTTCATTACCAGTAAGCTGTGGAATACATTCCACCGGCCCGATCTGGTCGAGGGTGCCTGCCGGACCACGCTCAAGAACCTCGGGCTGGACTACATCGACCTGTACCTGATCCACTGGCCGATGGCTTACCGCGAGGGTCCGGAGCTGTTCCCGCAGGACGAGAACGGCAAGACCGCCTTCTCCGATGTGGACTATGTCGACACGTACAAGGCGCTGGAGAAGCTGGTCGAGCTGGGGCTGACCAAGAGCATCGGCATCTCGAACTGCAACTCGAAGCAGGTGGAGCGTGTGCTGGCGGCGGCCACCATTAAGCCGGTCACCAACCAGATCGAGTGCCATCCGTACCTGACGCAGAGCAAGCTGTCCCCGTTCTGTACCGAGCGGGGCATGATCATTACCGCGTACAGTCCGCTCGGTTCGCCGAACCGCCCGTGGGCCAAGCAGGGCGATCCGCAGCTAATGGAGGACGAGAAGATTGTTGCGCTGGCGCAGAAGTACAACAAAACGCCGGCCCAGATTCTCATCCGCTATCAGATCCAGCGCGGCCATGTGGTGATCCCGAAGTCGGTGACAAAGTCGCGCATTGCCTCCAACTTTGAGGTGTTTGATTTCGAGCTGACCAAGGACGATGTGGCGCAGATCGATACGTTCGATTGCAATGGGCGACTGGTGCCGATCGCGAGGTGAGTAAAGCAGCTGAGCGGTGAACCAAGATTTTGTAGTTGACCATGAACTGTTGCTTATCAGTACGCAACGCTCGTAAAAGCGGCTGATGGTTATTAAGTGGCAATTTAGTTTAATTTTGTTACTACCCATCCCGTCCTAATCAGCCATTTAATTTGATAATGCGTTTGATCTTCGACCTTTTCACCATTCTAATGTTCTTTCTTTTGCTCTCTGCTCCATTTCTTTAGCGCTACTGGACATCCGCATCATCCGTTCGAGAACGACGAGTTCTAAATTTCTTACTGGTCATATCTTCACGTGCAAACATTTCTAAAACGGTCGAATAAAGTAAACACGATCACGTAATTTTTCAAAAACTATGTCGGAAAACGGAAAGACAAACGAAACGAGCAATATTAAGTTTAATAGAACATTTCGTTTATTAAGCCTACTCAAAAGTACGTTGACGGTCCCTTGGAGGTCTTGTCCCGTTTTTGCTCGAATCCCTACGGAGATAGTAAAATGTTGTGGCAAGTAGCTACCTATATTTACAGTACCGGACGGAGAAAATCATAGTTGTTGCAAATAAATTAAGATAAACATAATAACAGCAGTAACTAATAACGATCTTTGTGTGGGGTGTGGATTTCAGAGCATCCGGTGTGAAACGTGTGGAGATATCAAATAGCGATATCTACCCCGTTTCCTTCCTAACCGTTAACACGCTTCAGGACTTCTCACTGTGGAACTCTTCCCGGTCTTCCTTCGAAGGAGTCGAACAAAATCGAACCACTCTCTACTAAAGCTAAAGCAAAAGATCCCAAATAATTATGGAGTGTTTCTTATACCGCGGCATCGACAACAGGTAAGAGATATGTGCATTCGTCAAGAAGATAATACATTTCCGCATGGAACTATAAAGATAAAATGTACTCGCAGAGCGAGTGTCTGTACATGTGGGGAACGTGAAGCAACTCCACCCTTTCTACTCTACGGGATGTCCTTGGGGTGTCGCACCATCCGGACGATGAGCGGGTTCCACCATCTCTGGTGCGGAAGGTACCGTCTGTGCACTGTCCCCAACACAATCGGGCACCAGTTCCGTTGGGATCGCAGGATATGGTTTCGCAAAGACGGGCGGTTGCTCAATGGGCTCGGGCGACGGTTCTTCCAGAATTTCTACGACCGTACTCTCAAGCTCCGACTCAACGGAGGGCTTCTCCGTGTCATCGGTAATGATGATTCTCGGTGCAGACGACGCCCTTGCCGGACGTTGGACGTTCGTTAGTTCGGTCACGGTTTCGATTTGTACAACATCGATCGTTTTGGGGCCTTCGGAATTGCTCTCCTCAATGACGATGCTTTCCTGCATGTCATCCGCGTCCATTTCTTCAATAATTGTCGGTGTGGTCGAATGCACCATGCGGTCCTCCGTGTGAATGGCCGACTCCGGCACATCCACGACCGTTACCGACTGTTCCACTTCTGGTTCCTCCACTTCTATCACCTGCTCCTCTTCGTTATTCTCGTTCGATTGGGGCAACATCTCCGGTTCCGTTTGCTTCTCCTCCTCCGCCATCTGTGCCGCTTCCTCCTCTTCGCGCAGAATATCGGCTTCGTTCTCTTCGTAGATCACATCGCACGGTGTTCGGTGGACCATGGGCGGTATCAACTGGACGGGTGGGATGATCACTTCCGGCAGCGATTCCACGTACTCGCACTCATCCAACTGCTGGTGGTCCAACTCCTCCTCGTACGGTTCCGGGTCGCACTGTTCCGCCTCTACCGGAGGCATTTGTTGTCGTCCTTTCTTCTGCTGCTGCTTGTTACCACCCTGCTGCCTGTTGCCTTGCTGCTGGTTCTGTTGCTGCTGCTGCTGCTGCTGCTGTTGGTTCTGCTGCTTTCCTTGTCGTCCACGGTTCGGTTTCGAGCGGCGTGGCGTCTGAGGTGGATGCTGCTCTTGCTGCTGAAGCTGCAGTTCTCGCAGTCTTTCGGTGAGCTGCCGCAAATCCCGTTCCTGTGACTCGATCACCGTTTTCAGCTCCTCGATTTGCTGCAAATCTTCCATGCGAGGCTCTCGTCGCTCGTAGCGTAAGCGCATCTCTTCGAAACTGTTCGTGTTGGGGGAACGATAAGCACAATGGGAGCATTAATGGGAGGTCATTTCAGAGTGACATTGCTATAGCAGTAAAATCTGTTTCCTTCAGTATAAAACGAGTCAACGAGTAACGAGTAACTTCCAAGTAACTTGTCTACCATGAGCCGTGCAGTTATGAATGATGTGAGTAAATGTAAATGTAGCGATCGGTATGTACTATGTACAACGTAAAATGTGGTGAAGATGAAACAGAACGGACAGAGTGTACTACCTACATGGCACACAAAACAAAACTTACAGACTCGTTAGGCAGCGGCACTTTTTATGGAGCGTTTGAATTTCTTGTGCGTTCTTCGTGTCCCGCGATTCCAGACTTTGCACCACGAAGCTGTGCTCTTCCTGCAGGTCCTTCAGCTGCCGCTGATGGCTGGTCGTGAGTTCTCTGTAGTTCTCAGTGGGAATGGTTGGGGAAGCACAGGTTTTTGTTGGATGAGGTGTCGATACGAAGGAGGGTAAGGTTTTTATTCAAGTGGGGTTCGATAGGTGGTAAAATTTTGATAATAACCGAAAAAAGTATAAAGAGAGAGAAAGAGACATCGGGTTTTGGAGTTTGGAAATTTAGTACGATTGTGGTGCAATTGCGAGGTGCGTGGTGAGGGTTGGTAAAGAATGTGTAGAAAATAGATGAACGCCATTAATTACGGATGCAGTACGAAGGCAAATGGGGTGTCTAGAAATCGATACACATGGGTATGGTGGCGATATGGAGTTTGAAGTGCCACTTGGTAGCCACTCGAATGCCATTCGGTACCATTGGAAGTTTAAGTCATTTATTGGTATAACGTTTGTTTTCACACTTTCATTCAACAATTGGTGGCTTTTTTTTCTCTCGCGTAAACAGAGACTCACAAACAACAACAGGTAAATGCTTATTCACTCACAAGGCAGTGTAGAGAAAGGTAAAGTTTTGGATAATTGCAGTTGGTGGTTGCAGCAAAACAGTAACTACAACACCCTGCTATTGACGTGCTCGAGGATAAAGGATAAATGCCAATAGGCTTTCTTCACTTGTTTTTAGCATCCGAGGAAGGGTAAAACATTGCTTCAAAGCGGATAATAGATATATAGTGCAACAAAAAAACTCTTTTTCAACTTGGCAGACAAGCTCAGTGGCATCCCATACGTAGCTGACAGTAGACGATCAGCCCAAAGGTTAGCAATAGCACGGCCGATGCCAGCGGCAAGGAATGTGTCTGCTGGTAGAGAAGCATCGAGGGCAGCAACGGATACGCTCCTTTCACCAGTTGCACAAGCAGCAGTATTAGCTGTATCAGTGGGTTGCGTGCAGTGCTGTGCATTAGCTCCTCCTGCCGACCGCCAGCAGGAACACGTTTACAAGAATTGTCAGCAGAACTGATAATCACAACCAATTGATAATCACAACCAACCAACCAACCAACCAATTTTTTAAAAAAAGGTAAAATTTGTATACATCATCGTTCATTACCGAAAGAAAAGACACAAGCAAATGGAAGAAAGGGGCAAGTAGAATAATCGAAGGAAAATAGAAAGGAAGAGAAAAGAAAGAGAGAAAATAGAACAAATACATTATCACAATGATGAACGCCAGAGGAGATAAGATGAGTAGCACACAGCAACAACCGAGTCACGACGAGTACACGGAAGGGAAACGACTGTGACTATTGGATACTGACATACGGGGTGGGTGATAATGATAAAGAGAGCAGATTTTCCAATTCCGGTACATTATGAGAATGAACACAAGGTTATGCTACAACAAAAAAAACAACGTTAAATGTCTATTTTCTCTCATTCTTTTTGGCATGTGTTACAGGATGTGGTGCCCCTTCTTCCAACGAAACCGTCACAAAGGAGTTCTGTTTGGAAGGGAAGGGCAGCCTTATCTTACAATTCCGGTAATAAACGATGAATTACAAACAGGTACAATTTTACATTTTGGCCAGATCTGCTAGCGGAATGATCTGTGGGGGTTGATTTGGGGATGAGCGGATGATCTTCTGAAATGAAGTTATCGACCCCACCGTCGCTCTTGTGGAGTTGCTCGATTAATTAGCGTCAGGTAAAAGCTTGTCGGCAAGTAAACTAAAGCAAAGCGGCATCTATTGAACATCTACACACAACCACACAACGGCACAGTATATACAGAGAGCAGGGATACAGGGAAATGGGGCTAGGACGTGCTTACCTGACTTTGTTCTCAGCATCTTCTAGTCGGTTTCTGTTTCGACTCTCCATCAGCTGCAGCGCCTCTTCCTTCTCTGCAACGAGCGCTTTCCATTGTGATTCTACAACAATACAAAAAGGAGTTTATTCCTGAACGTTCGAATCTTGGATCCTGAAGAGATAGACCACTAACCTAGCTCCTTTTTGTGTGCCGTTTTCATGAGCTCCGTCGTGTCGGATATTTCCCGTGCGAACTCTTCCTGTACCTGCTGAATCCGTGCACTGAAGTGCTGCTCCAATTCTTGCTTTTCCTTTTCGAACTGTTGCTTGAGGTTTTCTGGAGAGAAAGTTTGACGTCTGTTAGGATGTGAAGCTGTAAGTATTTGTTTCTAGCCGCTGACTTACCGATGATTTCATCCTTCTCTGACATCTCCTTTGCCAGCTTACGCTCGTGTTCCCGTTCGGCCCGCTCCACGTACATCCGCGATTGGAGCAGCTTCTGATCAGCTTCGGTCTGTGCGTTGGCCATCGATTTCTTTTGCTGTTCCAGTTTTGCTTTCAGTGAATCGATCTGCCAAGCGAGCAAAACGGAAAGCATTTCAGAAAAAGATCCTTCAAAGAATTTGGAAAAGCCTATGGTTTTACCTCGTCTTTCAACTGCTTCTCACGTTCGTTGAATCGCTGGCTCATGGCTTCCGTCTCGGCCAGTGCCTCGCGGCGAATCTTCTCGATGGCGGAGGTGCGCTCCTCCATGTGCGTCTGTTCCAGCTCCACCTTCAGCCGGTTCATCTCGTGCAGCAGTCGATCTTCCCACTGCATCGCAATTTCACCACGTGCGATCTCTATCCTGTTCAGTGCTTCGCGTTCCTTCTCACAAAGTTGACTTAAATTGGAAAATAAAAGAATTACTTGTTTGTCCATTAGGGAGATCTTCATACATCACTTACTATTCACATCGGTTCTTGATCTGTTGCACTTTCACCATCTCCTCCTCCAGCTTGTTGTACGCCGTTTCCAGCTCCGCCTTCAAGCTCTCCACCTGCCGGGTCATCCCGAGCAGCGACTCCTTCTGATCGTACGTCAGCCCGCGCAGCTGCTCCACCTCCGCCTCGTACGACTTCAGATGGCGCACCTCGTCCGTGCGCTTGCGGGCCAGCTCCTCCAGCCGGCTCACCTGCTCCAGCGCCTGTTTCCGCTCCTTCTCGACCGTTTCCATCTTCTCCTTGCACGTCTTCTGCATGCTCCGGATCGTGAACTCACAGTCCTTCATCAGATCTTCCTCGCGCGCATTGTTGACGTCGCGCAGCTGCTCGAAGCTTTGCTTCCACTTCGCCTCCACCTGTGCCCGCTCGCGGACGGACTCCTCGAGCGCTTCACGCATAATTTTTTGCTCCTCGGTACGCTCATCCAGCAGCTTCTGGCGTTCCTCCTTCAGCCGGTCCACCTCGGATTTCGCATCGATCAGCTGGCTGTTGAGCTCGTGGGCCAGTTGCCGCACCTCGGCCAGCTTTTCTGTCAGCTCCAAATGTTCGATCTCCAAATTTTGATACTTGAGATTAAGTTCATCCTCTCGCTCGGAGGCCTTCAGTCTTATCGTTTCCATCTCCGTCTGCTGCGTCGTCAGCCGGGCACGTATGCCATCGCACTCTTTCAGGGCGGCCACCAGTTCCGCTTGAAGACCTGGGGTAAGGGAAGAGCGATAAAAGCGGTAAGAAGTCAGCTGACTTTGTTGAGAAAATTTCGAAAAAAAGGGCACGAAACTACCTTCCTTGGTGCAGTTTTTAAGAACCTTGGAATGGCTGGAACCCATGGTTAGCAGTGACAAACAACGACGGAAGAGTATGTCGATGCCTACTGCGATGCAATACTCTACTGTTTCTTGCGATGGCATTTTTACCGTAGCCTACCTCGAATTTAATTTAAAATACTTTCTCCCAAAAACCTTAAGTTCTTTGTCAAGAATACTACTTCGTCGATCGCTTGATTTCCACACAGCTTGATCAACAACTCCCAAGAAACTCAAGATCATGATCATCACCCTCTAGATCTTCTTCGAAGTTGGCAGCGATCAAAATTACGTCTTGGAAACTCTCTTCGACTTCGACGGAAGAAAGTCCAACTCAAACACCTCGTTACACGAACCTGTGAAATCAGTTTGTTGGCACCAAACCGTTCCATTCCCACCTTCATTCGTTCTTGGCTGTCACGCTTGATTTAGCGAGGTGGCGTAGAACTGTGGCAGAACACAAACGCGAGAATCCCTCTTTTCTCCAATCCCCCACAAGATCCCCAAGAAAGCAAGGTCAGCAGGAAGTCTTTGTGCATGCTTCCCGCTGGTGAAAGGAAGCAAAGGAACGGTTGTGTACACATTCGCCCCCAAAATAGCGTTGTAGCTCATTCGGTGGTAGGAGCGATAATGTAATGTTTTCTTTGTCTGCCCGTCTAGCAGTCTCTGCGCATTCAAAAATAACGCATCCACGCTGATCCGAGCTGATGACGCGCGCGTTGTCACCAGCCGAGATCGATCTACCAGAGCGGCATCAGGCCGCTCTGATTTTGCGTTTGAGGTCTTGGTCAATAAATGCGCAGCGAAAAAAGAGAGTTGCGTCTTCCGAAGCTGCTAAGTAGTTGCGGATACACGCCTGACATCTGTCAGGGGTTACGCAGGGTTAAGTGCGGCAATGTTGCGTGAGGATCTTCCCACGCGCCGTGGGAGTTTTATATACATGCGTGACGGCATCGTCGCACGCGTTCGCTCATCAATTTAAATTTGTTTGCCATTTTTTTTCGCAGACCGTTCTAACTGTCTGTCAGGAGGATTTGTTGGTTTTGTTGGACATCGTTTCGACAGTGCCGGACATTCCTTAGATTTTTCTTCTTGGAAATATGTTACGCTGCCTTTGGAAATACTTACGTTCCACGTTGTATTCCTTAAGCAACGCATCTCGCTCGACGGCATCGAGCTTCTGCTGCAGCTCGTACACCTTCACGTTCGCTTCCTTCACACGCTTTTCGGCCTCCTCAAGTTTGGCGCTGTACCGCTGCTCTTGGTTCACCAGATCCTTCCTGCAAAAGTAGTATTGTCACTCATTACAAATCCATTCAGTGTATATATTTCAAACGAATGTAAGCGTTCCTTCAACATGTTTTTCATTTCCCGCCAAAAGAAAATCATTTGATCTTGCCGACCTGATTGATCACCCAACAATCACATCGGCAGAATCGCTGCCAAGTGAAAATAAATCGATACACGAGGCTCCCCACAGAGCACACTGTTTGTTCAACTGGTATTCGCAACAAATACAAACCATCTTCAACCCCTTTCCACCATCTTTCTTCCTCCTTTCTCGCTGTAAACTTTACACCCGTGTCGGGTGAAAATATTTCAATAATTTTCATTCACACACATTTTCATTCACCCCGCTCGATCGCCCGAAACTGTCACTCAGAGCGATAAAGATCCACCCTTTGGCAGACAGCGTGACGCGCGTGATGGACGGATACTATTCCGATACTACGCCATGTCACCGAGACACTCAGGAAGAAGTTTTGCCCTGCAAGTCCGACTTACCTTGCACGGCAAGTAAAGCCCGTCCACCTGAATGTAGGGGACGCAGTTATTTTTAAAGCGAAGCACTTAAGTGCCCTGCGAAGGCCCCTTACCCTTACCGTTGCGGTAGGAAACGGCGTGCTCTATCTATCGGCCTATCTTGCAATGAGGTTTACGGGCATCTTTTTATCGTGAAATTCAATGGAAGCGTGTCAGAAAGTGCATTAACGCGCGCTATTTTCTGCGCACTGTGTGCGTCAGGTAAGTGGGTCACAGTACAAACCTTAACAGTTGTTGTTCGTGTTGTTTTATGACTTATTACACCCCTACAAACGGTTTATTGTGGATGCACTGAAAGCCTATGTTTTTGAATTCCAATTACTTGGTGTATTTGGGGAGAAATGGCACGTCCAAGCAGTTTAATGCTGTATGCTGCTAATTAGAAGGAGCTCCCGATGTGCAATTAATTTAGCTTTATGACTCACACAACACAAGAAACACAAGCGGCATGAAAGATCTCAAGTCTTCCCACGCTCCGCTGACGTCAATCGGAAAATGGACGCGAATCCGCCGCCGGAAATGAGTCAGGAGTTTAACTACGTCTCTTGTACAAAATTATTAACATTGTTGTCTTTATCTAAACCAATTTTATCTGACTTTTGAAGCAAAGGTTCCAACAAGTTCCAACGACCCGATCCTCATTCTGTCACTTCCGTGAGCAGTAAATTAATCAATTCTTTTATCCCACCGGGAAGGGTGTACACCAAAAAGGAAAACAGAGGATACAAAGAAGCAAATCTCATTCTTCAACATCTGTATCTGGTCTGTAACGGATAGGGATAAACCCAGCTGCGTCGCAAAAGAACATTGCAGCTTGTGTAAACAAGCGCGGGAAGATTGCAGATGGCTCGCTCGGGGGGACGATTCGAAATTCGCAATTTATGGCACACACATTCGTGGCTGTTTGATAAATATTTACACGTCACCCACAAAAGGAACTGTTCTGCGCGCGATTATGCTTAACGATCTGTAATTTTAGCGACGTGCGACGTGTAGACGTTAATCTACCAAGAAGTAACATCCAGTTTTAAATATCTTCTTCGATCACAAGATCTTTAACAAAGGAACCTCATCTGTGAAAGGGCAACACAAACACACACACTCATACACAAGAAAAGGAAGAGAAAGGAATAAGGATATTTACATTTCACTGTTGATCTTCTCAACGGTGCCGAAGGATGCCGGCGGCAGCACGCTGGTGAACCCGTTGTGTGGCTCAAGGTTGGACGGCTGCACTACGTCCGGCAGGCTGGCAACACTGTCCTCGATCAGCACACTCTCACCCTTCTGCTCCTTCTGTTCGCACTTGTCACCATCAGCGCCATCACACTTGCCCTCGTTCGACGCACTGTGATCATATTGAAACTCGATATAATGCTTGTCGTCCTCAAACACCCCGTTGTTAGAACGTTCACTAAATGCAGTATGTGTGCTGTGGTTGGTGGTGCTGTCGTGTGTCGGCCGTAGCGCCTCACTGTCACTGTCCACGTCACTGCTGTCGACACTGGTCACTTCCACATCGTCACTACCGTTCTGCGTCAGCTTGAAGCTGACCTGCTTCTTCTGCGGGCTCGGTTGCCGCTGCTCGCGACACTCCGGCTCGGCCAGCTTAAGCACCAGGCTAGCGCGGATCGGTTCCGGCGTGCCGCCGGGCGTTCCATCGGCTCCACCGGCCGCTGAGACGGGCGAGAGCGTTTCCTTTGCCTCGTAGAAGACATCCCGATCGTCGCTAGTATCGTCCCCAGCAGCATCCTGCACGATCACGACCGTGTTGCTGCGGGCTGCCGCCTCTAGGTCGAGCACCGGAAGTGCCGGCGATGGTCGATGGCTATTGCTGCGTGGCGGTGGTAATGGCGGTGTCGTTGACTTGCTTCTCGTCGGTTGGGATCGTTGCTCGCTGCCGGCGCGGCTTGGCTGTTGGCCCATTTCCTGGATGCTGATTGCTGACTGCTCTACTGCACTGCCGGTGGCATTCGCCTCCGATATGTTAAGGTTCGCGACCGGTACACTACTGGCGGTGACTGACGGGCTCGTCGTCTCTGATGGACCGAGCGCACGATCCTCCCGCATCGGTGTAGTAGTGCTGACGTGCTCCCCGGCCGACTCGCGGCGTTGGTGTTGGTGACGATCGGGCAGAGTTGTAGGCGAAATATTTTTAATATTTAATAACTGCCCATCCGACCCGGTGTCACCTTTGCCAGTGTGCTGTGGTAGGGCAGTAGTGTTCGTGAGAACTGTCAGTGCCGGCGGTGCGCATGCGTTCGGTGACACTAGCGCCACGCCACCCTCGTCGGTGGTGTGTGTCTTCGCTAAAATGTCTTCGGACGAGCGGACAGTGGGACGATCGTCATCGTCGGCTTTGATGACGTCGCCGTTCGGTAGGTTGGGCTCGATCACACCCTTTCCCTGCTGCATCTCGACGTACTCCTCGATAACCTTGATCGGTACCGTGCCGCTCATTGCCTTGGCGAGGTGCGACAGGTGTGTCTTGGTCTGGCCGACATCCTGACCTCCTCCACTGGAGTCAGCCTTCGGCAGGGACAGCTTCAGCACGTTCGGCTGTTGTGCTTGTGGTTTCACGTGTTGCTGGTTCTGTTGCTGCTGCTGCTGCTGTTGCTGTTGCTGCTGCTGTTGCTGCTGATAGCGGCGTCGATTTTTCCCTTTCGCCATTGCACTTTCGCTCTGCGGCGCGTACGAATTCGAACTGGTCGCGTGTGGCTGCCGTTCCCGTGCGCACCCAGCACTGTCATCGATCGGGCCGGGGTTCGAAGCTTCGCGACTGCCGTACTCGCACTCGATTCTCGGCAGCTCGTGCAGATCGTTCCCGACCGAGCAACCGTGCTGGCGCGTTGAATCACTCGTACTGACATCGATGCTGATCGGGCTGGCCGACGGTGTATGTTGCCCTTCCGCTGCCGAAGCGGTTGGCGGCGGCAACCACTTGGAGGGCAACAATTGCTCTGCTCCACCGCCACCGTCCCGTTCCGCCAAGGGTGCCAAAATTCCGCCCTCCTCCTGGGGCGGTGCTGGTTGAGTTGGATTATTTTTAGCCCGCAGTTCCTCGTCGCCAGCGCGGCTTCCGAGCGTCGTGCCCGCCGGCCGCCCATCTGCGCTTGCGTACGCATCAGACGCAACCTTCGCACACGGCGGCTCGGCGGGAGGCAACCCATCGCCACCGCTCCCGTTACCGACCGGCCCTTCCTGCACCTCAGGCGCGAGCACCAGTTGCAGCGGTTTATCGTGTTTTTGTTTTCCCTTCTGCGACTTGGAGCGTTTGAAGAAGCTAAACATTGCGGCGGAACACTTTGCTTTTCCTTTACCCTTTCTTTGATCAGCGATTGTGTCTCTGGCACTAAAACGGCACGACTACACTGTGCTACGACCGGCACCGGAACAGAAGCTGAAAGATACTGTCTGCAAATGCTAGAGCGTCACTTTCGCCACACTCCATCGAGCAGCGCGTCACGCACGATCTGCTCTTTTTTTTTCCTTCGCCGTGTTTTATTGTCCCAATGGCGTCCTACACTTTTTCGTCATTCATCTCAACTATGCGATCTGTGTGTGTGTGCCGTTTTTCACGTTTTTATTTTTTGCTTTTGCTCGCCCTCCCGCAAAACACTGACGCAACAATGTGTCCACACGTTTTGCTTTGCTAGACGTTACGAGAAGCTTTACCAATCTGTCATGGCGGTTTGTTGCTTACATTACTCGCTTGCTTCCTCTCTTAATCCATCCCGTCATCCCGTCATTCATGAGCAACCATGCGTCTCCATGCGTCTCCATTTACCGGCTCGGTAATGCTTTTGCCATCATCAACCGCCTCAAAATAAAAAACCACGCCTTGTGGGTGGGAAAGATCGATGCTTCTCTACGCCTGCTGCGGCGAATCAATCCGTCAACGTGTAAACGATCGCGAAGGAGATTTTGCGGGTGTTTTTTCCGGAAGATAAATATCGTACTCGTCGCACTGGCCAACATAAGCAGCAGTGGAAGTGGTTGGATTGGGTTTCGTCTTTGGGTCATTAGTCGGGTGAGGGTATTAGTAATAAGTGGGCGAATAGAAACAAGCAGCAAACACGAGCATGCAATTGAGAAGGAGGTTAAGACTGATTGAGCGTAATTGTAAACTTTTTATTTTTGGTTATTCCATTACACAGGGAAAACAATAAATTACAGTAATGCAATAATGTTGATTTAAGATATTAACGCTAGTTTGTGGCACTTGAAACAGAGATGAAAACGATCCTTGAGTGTCTCCATCTCCATTCATCTCCATTGAGTGCGTTTAAAAGATGGCGAAAGATCACGATCGACAGTACGCAGCCAGCCCGGTGTCGAGAGCGACCAAGCGTCTCCATCGACATTCAGATACAGCTTGCAGAGCCGCTCCGGATCCGTTTTCCCCGCGTGGGGAGGCTAACCTTGAACCAATTTTCTAAGCCATGTTTAATCTGTTTGCAGCGGATTAGCGGTATCACACGATGTGAGGGCTTGTTCTAAAATAGCCTTGTCCTTCGCTAGCTGTCATCACATCGCTCGCTTACACTTTCAAGCCTTCCCCCCAGGTTACAAAGTCCTTGACAATCGGACCAAATGCATGCAATAAAAAGGTCTAACTCGTTTTAATTAAATCATTTCTCTCTGTGCTGCTGTGCTGAGTGCAATTCGCTCGCTTCCAGGGTGTTGGCGAGCGAGAGGTGTGGAAGGAAACGACGTTTTGGCAAGGACATCCACCTCACCGGCGTACTTCCTCCGTGCGAGTCGTGCATGAAGAACGTGCGAAACGCATCGTTTATCCGGAACAAGAACTCGCGAAATTGGGCCTGTCGATGGTGCTGTAAATCGTGCAGAAACGGTGAAGCATGTTTATTTGCTTTCTAACCCCCTCCCCCAACCTGTTTGTGGTTGGTAACGAACCACGAAAAGAGAAAAAAAAAACATCACTCTTCTAATTAAAAAAAACCGTTGTATGCCCCTCAAAATAAACAAACAAAACGAATCACTATCTCCCATTCAGCTCTTACCCACAGAGGATCGCGAGAGGAGGAAACGCATAGAAGAAAAAAAACACGGAAAACTGCGGCTTGCTAGTTTCCGAATTTGAAAATCCAACCCCACGCAACCCTCCCGATGAAACCACGGTACGATAAACAAACCCCGTTTATCGTACCGTGGTTTCATCGGGAGGGTTGCGTTTCGATTCGGGAGGAAGTCAGGGGGGGTGGGGGGGAGAAAACTAAATTTAGTCCTATCACTATGCGATTCACCAATGATCGGGTGAATTTAGACACGTCGCACTGGCGCTGATGTTGTTTGGGTAGAAATGATTGGCATGGGAAGTTGATGGTCGGACCTTGTTTTTCCTCCTTTTTATTCTGTTGCCGATCGTATCAATCAACAATCGAAGCGGGAAATTATTTGCCCATTAAAACCACAACGTAAAAATTGGTTTCATTTTATTATTGTGTTGGTGTTCTTTTGGTCTTCTTGGCTTAATTTATCTTCTAAATTGTCTGGAGCATTCAAACAGATGTTAGCTGTTTATGTAGTAGTGTTTTTCCAACAATTCCAACAACAATGATCAATACTTTTGTCTGATAAACATAGATGATTGATTTTTTAATTGAATCAGATAAATATCTCGTGCAATATACAGAACTGTTTTAGCATAAGAGCCTAGACTAGGGTTCTTGGTCTAATATAAAAAGAAAACTCAAGTATCAGGCCTCTTAATGGTTTTTATACATACATCGTGTACTATTTTTTTTTTTACTTCAGTAAAATCTGGCAACACTGTTATTTTGAAGTGTCATCTTCAGAGGTTGTTTACCCGTAGTTGTCATTTCACCAATTAGTAAACAAAGTATTTTCCACGTAGTTGCAAAATTGAGTAG